>MU769512.1:81092-142130 GCA_026770625.1 Nicotiana glauca
ATATATATATATATATATATATATATATATATATATATATATATATATATATATATATATATATATATATATATATATATATATATATATATATCAGTATGAATTTTCACAATATCTACAAAATTTTTACATTTATTCTACAATAAAACTACATATTATTTAAAAAATTAATATGAAAATACAGAATTTCAATATTTTTACAAATTATCTACAAAATTTCTACAAACTGTTCATAACAGAATTTATCTTTAATTTCATGCATGTTTGTCTGGAACACTAAAGTTACTTGATATGCCAACATCTGCCGTTATAGAGGAATACAACTTATTTAGTCAAAATCAAGTCTAATCTTCACCAAAACACCTCAAAATTGAGATATAAACTCCAAACCCTATTCTCAATCATTTGCAACAACACCCAATCCAAACAAATAATAATTTTTGAAAACCCAAATTCGAAAACAAAGCTTCAAAGCTTTTTATGCCTGTCAATTGTGGAATTGCTGCTCTCTTTTCCTTTCCTCTTATATTACTGAAATTTGGAATTGAGAGATAGAGGGAGACGTAGAGAGAATTCTCAATTATTTGCAACTACATCTAATTCAAACAAAACAATGTCTTTTGAAAACCCAAATTCAAATTCAAAGCTTCCAAACTTTTTAATGGTTGTCAATGGTAGAGGGGTTACAGATTTTCGTTGGTTTTAGAAGAGGAAATCATGGGTGATTGAAGTGAAAATCGTGGGGATTTGGAGAGAGAAACTTGGGAGAGTGGTGATATACGTTTGAGTAAAATTATGAGACTAATTAATACCATTAAAATCCTAAAAATGGTATATAAATGATAATTATGTATATAGAAGGTAATTATATTAAAAGTTAAGCATGAAGGGTAATATAGTTTATTACATGGCATAGGATCGTAAAATTTCCTAAAGATAATACTATGGAAGAATCTAGAATTGCTGATTAGGATAATAGCATTCCTCCTCTAATTTTGTCTCACATATAAATGTCTAGTTGTACAAAATATAGCTGTCCATTGTACAAAATTGGTTATAGGTCGTTGTCTTTTTGTCTTTCCTCTTTTGTATAAGTAGGGGTATACATATACAATGTAAAAAATACGACGTTTCTAAGGAATGCAAAATATTCCTATTGCTTTCAATACCATGGAATAGTATGCACTTATATATAGAAAAAAAAATTAATACTACAACGTATATATATTTATGTAGCAGATCCCGAATTACATGTATGCATGTATATATGTGCGAATGCATGCATATGGAGTGACTACCAGGCTCAAATTTGCATCTACTGCTAAACAGCTGTTACTTAGAGTAGTAGAAAATAAAAATTTTATTAGTAGGTTTAATGTTAAAATCCTCGACTAACTTGCTCCACTTAGAAATTTTTAAGCCAATTGAGAATAAGATGACTTGTCACTTGCAATATTTCACTCCAAATTATCGACAAGATTTAATTAGTATACATCAAGAGCTGACAGAAAATTCATTATCTTCTTCGCTGTCGATGCATCTTATTATTTTTTGGCCTCAAAGACCTTCTGAAATGCTCTTTCCTTTGATCCCTTACTGATCTTCTTCCTTCAATTTTTCTATGATATAAACTTCCTTCAATATCTCTTTGATGTTTTGGCCTTTTCTTGAGAAAAAACCGTTGAAGCTTAAAGCAGCAGAAAGTGCAACAACAATCTAAGACCGAAAAGCATGTAGAGATGCATGCCCATGTGGTTCTGCAAATCATGTGACAAAAGCACCCACATATGCCCAACTTGTATAGCAAATACAACAACAAGACAACTGCGCATGCATTACCAAAAAGGACACATATAATTAGTGAAATGATAATTATGTTATCTTGTTTCCAACAATGTTTCTTTCACCATGAATTTATAACCAAATGATACCCCTTCACTTCATTTGATGGGGTACCAAGTTTCACAGAGAATTAAAGATTTTCACCACATACCAATAATATTTTTTGAACTTGTAATCTTAAACATGTCCTGAGATTTCTATGGTCATAACACGTAGTGTAAAGCATTTCAACACGGATAAAATTGGAAGATTAAAGATAAATTAATTCCAAATATATATATAAAATAAGTCATTTTAGAACAAACTAAAAAAAGTAGCATATAAATAAAACTGAGAGAGTAATACTTTTCAGTTAACTCAATTAATTAGTTGATGAATTAAAATAAGAGTTATCAATAAATTGTGGCACATTGCCTATAATGTTAGACAGCTATCTATATTTACAAGCATTTATCTGGTAACTAAGAAACTCACCAAAATAGAATAGGATTGAGACCATGGACAGTTTCAGCAAATGAGAAATGCAAAAGTTCTCTATGTAACAGAAGAAATCCCATGTCGGGCCGCATACTAAGCTGAAAAAACAGTACGTATAAGCCATATATTATATAACCTTATTATTTAAAATACAAAAATATTTAAAATACCATATACAAATATAACCATATTATTTTATGGGAAAATGTCCAAATTTACATTTCTACTTTCGAATATTGTCTACATCTAACCTCCATTATACTATTCAGCCAAATTTAGCCCTACCATTATACTATCCTGCTAAATTTATCCTTTCCATCAGCAAATTTTTAAAACTTACCCATCGGTCCGTCAAGTGATCCATAATCTCCCAAATCATTTTAATTAAGTCACTTATTCTTCTTCTTGATCCACTATTTTTGAAATAGTTGGCATTTACCTGCTTTCTTAATCGGGGAAAAAAATTAAAATATTAATGCAACGGTTAGTAAACAAACTATAATAAATTGAAGAATCTAAATTAGGTAGCTTGTCTAAATTCTGAAAGTATCTACAATACCCCAGCTTTAATGAATTCATTTGTTCCACCAAAGGTATGGGGACTTTGCAAGTGTTAGTGATAGAAGTTGAAGTTCCGTGGAAACTTTACATTGTAGAATTCAACTTTGCTTTAATAATTTATATAGTCTAGTACTTTTAGCATTCACATCAATAGTAATTTCTGAAAATAGTGGAGCAAGAAGAACAACAAGTGGTTTAATAAAAGAAAAATTGGGAGATTTTAGAATACCTAAGTAAATTTAAAAAGTTTGCTGATGATAGGGATAAATTTGACAGGATAGGTAACGGTAGAAGTAAATTTGGACAAATAGTACTACGATGGTTAAATGTAAATAATATCAAAAAGTAAAGGGATGTAATTGGCACATTTCCCTTATTTTATTGAATAAATAAACACTGGTTAAGTAGATTTACCTGCATGACTTTCCGGCTAAAAAATCAAATGGATGACCAAAAAGTTTTCCCAGAATTGCACCAAACCCTGATAACAATGGACCAATTACATTCTCCATCTTATAAACCAAAAATAGATTCCACACTCCTTAATTACATTCTCATACACCCTTCCATTTTCTGCAATAGATTAAATGAATTTTCAGAATACGACAAAAGGTGCTACTATAAGTGAAACAACTAGGATAATAGCCCTTGAACGTTAAAGCCTGATAACTGCAATAGATTACATGTTTCATATTCACTAATTTGTGGAAAGTTTTCTAATTATATTTTACGAAATCAAGAGCAATGAGTGGTTTCTGAGTTTAATACACTCGCAGTTTATGCAGATTTGATACACATGTTCCTTAAGATACATTTTACTGTGTAAAAATCACATGAACATTGGCATTTGTATTATACCATTAAAAGATAGAGAAGGAAAAGGACACTTACAGTTCGAAGTGTACAAAATGATTGCAAGTTATGGAGTCGTCTGAAATTGCCGTCTAAAACCGAATCAACATTTGAAGTCCATCGGCTTTGTCAAACTGAAAATGGGCTTTAGAATTTTGAAAAATATTAGGGCCTAGTGATACTCCAATAATACCGCGGGGAAAGAAAGAGCCTCATTTACAATTGGTAATTGTTAAAAGAAAAATTGGGGAGAAATTTAAAAATATCCAGATTTACAACTGGTCATTCAAAAATAGCTCAATTTCAAAAGTAATCGAAATTTAGCCACTTTTCATGTAAAGATAAATCTGAACAAAAATACTGTTCAAAATCCAGAAAATACACCCGCATATTATACGGGAGTTCCAACATAAGTATGCTTGAACTCTCGCATATTATACGGGAGTTCCAGGATAACTATGCTGGAACTCCCGCATAATATACTGGAGTTCCAGCAAGTATAAATGTCCAGTATAATATACTGGAGTTTTGAGCATCGGTGCTCCAGTCTCCCGTATATTATACAGGAGTCAGCAAAGTATACCGGTCCAGCATAATATGCTGGAGTTCGTACACAAATGCACCGAACTCCCGTATATTACACGGGAACGGTCTCTGTTGCAGCAAAATAGTGGCTATTTTTTATTGACTTGGCAAACGCTGGCTATTTTTGATTGACCAGTGCGAAAACTGGCTATACCGTGCTATTTTGCGAAAAATTAGCATTCTATAACTACACATAATAGAAATTAGTAATTTTTAGCCTTATTAGGTTTGGCAAAGATACCCCCAATAATTGGCATTATATAGCCAAATCTTTAAAAAAAAACTACTCTCTTTTATATTCTCTCTAAAAAAAAAGTATATGCTTATTTTGGCTTCCCTCCCCCTTTCTCTCTTTGTATTTCTTTTTCTATCTCTTCTCTTTTGCTCTCATAGTTTAGCAAAAATTCTTGCAAATTATGCAAAAAATCAGTGGGATGAAAAGGTAAGGTTGATCTCACGTTAGAGAATATCAGAAGCAAAAACTAAGAGAGAAAAAATATATTTTGACTTTGTTTTTCTTCTCTATTCTTTTGTTTTTTGGTTGGATTGAATGAGTGAGTGTGATTGAAATTAGTTGAAAATACCTAAACGAGGCTATATATAAAATCTGAGCAAGATTAGCAAGAACTAAGAGAGAAAAAATATATTTCAACTTTATTTTCTTCTAATCTTCCTTTTTTGGTTGGATTGAATGAGTGGGTGTGATTGAAATTGGTTGAAAATACCTAAAAGAGGCTGTAGACAAAATTTGATCAAGATTAGAAGTGATTTAGACTGATTTCAAGTGAAAAATTAGACCTAAAAATCCAACTACGACATGTGTATATCACGTAGTATATCGTGTACATCAGTGTATATCACACACAAGATTTTAAGGACATCTGTGTATATCATTTTGTATATCGTGTATACAACTCAATTTTTGTATGGACGCACGAGTATATCACATTGTATATTGTATATATAACTCAAATTTTCATGGATATACACAGATATACGTAATATACATGAGATATCACTGATGTACATAGAGATGTACACTGGTTATAATAGGGGATACACATGTGGAGTCGTCTTGAACTTGAGTTTTTAATCTGAAATGTGTTATACAAAGAAGGAAAATAAAATTTTAATAATTTTTTTTGATATACACATTATTATTATGTTATACACTGTGATATACAAATAGTATAACTATTAATTATTGATCAAAAAAGAAAAATAAATTTTTGATATAGCATGTTTAAGCAAGTCCTAAAATATAAAAATAATAAATTTAATTGTGGGAGTATATAATATTTTGGTATACAAAGAAAATTAATTTTGATATACACAAAAAAAAAATTATGATATGTATTTTGGCATACACATATCCGATGTGCTATACACTGTGACATACAAATAATACAATATTTTTATTATGATAAACATTGATATATAGGCAGCAACAACTATATATATAATTTAATATTATTGATATACAAAGAATAATAATATTTATATACAAAGAACCAAAATAAAATTTTAATATACATGTCGATATAGACAAAGAAGAAGAAGAAAAAATTGTGATATACATATATATATATATATACATATATATATATATACATATATATATATATACATATATATATATATAATGCCAATATCTATAACTAGGGCTATTTTCTGTCAATTATATGGGTATGTTGTTATACCATGCCAAACCCCCTAGAAAATTAGTTACAATTTTAAAAATAATTGAATTTTAGTCTTTTTTTTTAATGTAATGATAAAATCTGAACAAAATCATCCTTAATATCCGAAAAATTCCAACATAATATGCCGAGGTTCGAAGTTTTTACATATGATATTCCAGCATAATGTGCTGTAATTTTATATTATGCTAAAAGTTTATACACGGAAACTCCATAATCCAACATATTGGGTGTGTTTGGTATGAAAATATTTTTTGAAAAATATTTTAAAATTTTCTGATGTTTAGTTGGCTTAAATGTTTTGAAAAATATTTTCCTCCAATTGGAAGAACATGTTTTCCCCTCAAGAGAACGAAAAATATTGTTCAAAACTCTTTTTTAACATTCTCCACCCTATTCCCCATACCCACCCACACCACACCCCACCCTACCTCGACCCCCCTCCCTAAATAGAAATATTATTAAGAGTACTTTCTTTTCTTATTGTAGATATAGTACTTTATTTTTTTATCTCAACAAAAATTGAAAATAAATTCTCTATCTCAATGAGGTAGGGGTAAGCTCTGCGTACGCACTATCTCCCTAGCCACCATTTATGGGATCAAATTGGGTTTGTTGTTATTATTTTTCAGTTCAACAAAATGAGTATTTTTTTATGATTGTAAAAAAAAAATATTTTCTTTCATTTCAGCAAAAAAAGTATTTTCTTTTTATGATGTAGAAAAAGTATGTTCTTTCATTACAAGAAAATGAAGTAGTAAAAAAATATTTTCTTTCATTTCAATAAATTAGTATTTTCTCTTCATGATGTAGAAAAAATATTTCTTTCATTTCAACAAAATGAGTACTTTCTTTTCATGTTATAGAAAGGATACTTTCTTTTCAAGTAAAAAAGAGTATTTTCTTTTTATTTATGGAGCACAAATTTTAATGTTATTTTTACGTGAAAAAAAGTAAAGCAACACATTAGTTCCTTTGGGTTTGTGTGAGTTTTTAAAAATTATAATTAAATTCTTAAATAATCTAATATCCTGAAAACACAGGGTATTTTTGGTGGGGGTTGGGGGGAGGGGAGGGGGAGAGCACGGAAAATATAGGATTTGGGGATAAGGGTGAAGAACGTAGTATAGAAAATTATTTTTCTAAAAAATATATTATAATCTCTAACCAAACACTAGAAAAAAAATTCAAGTGATAATACCACTCATTTTCTATGGAAAAAAATTTCCATCATACTAAACACACCTATTATGTTGGAACTTTCTATATTTCGGGTGGGCATTTTTGTCCATATTTTATTTCTGGCTAGCCCATGATATTTTCACAATAACACCATGTCTATCTTTGTTGATGGCCCAATGTATGAGCCAAATTAAGGTTAAGTGCACAAATAGTCATTCTCGGAAAAGCTATTTAGAGATTAACATTACATATTTTAACCTGAAATTTTAAACAAAAAAAATCCTAACTTCAGGACAATTCAGGATATTTTTGTCCTGAAAAACTGAAATTCAGGATGCACTGAATAATTCCTAAATAACAGCCCTTTAAAATATCTATCTGGTGTCATTTCTATGACAAGTTGTATGTTCTTCGAAGCAATAGTTTGGCCAATGAGTCTTCATTGAAGTATTAACCTAAATAGCTGCCCACCCAACCAGGTAAACTAAGAAGAGTTGGTAAAGGTATAACATATGCATAATTAATTATGTATTATATGTGTATAATTGTGTATAATTAATATATAATTTATGTCTATGTGATGAGCCGATAGGTCATCTAGAGTTTTAAACCTAAATTCTGTGTTTCGAAGCCTATAATAGCTTCTTTAAACCTTTCTCGATTTGCATACGCAGTTCGGGTATTTTTCTGGAAGGTTTTATGTTAAAAATTGATAAAATATGAACTTTTGCCTTAAAAATCCAGCTGAGTTGACTTCGGTTAATGTTTTGCGCAAATAGATCCCGGTCCATATTTTGACGATCCCGGTGGATCCGTATCGTGACTCGGGACTTGGTCGTATGCCCAGAATCGAATTTGGAATTCCCTAACTCGAGTTATCTTTTTTGTTGAAATTTGAAGTTTAAAGTTTAAAGGTTTAATGAATTTGAAGATTTGATCAATATTTAACTATGTTGACACTGGGTTCATATTTTGGTTTCGGAATTCGGTATAGGTCCATTTTTATATTTATGAATTGTCTTTCAAATTTGATAAAAAGTAGAGTTAGTTTGACGTTATTCGGATGTACGATTGTTAAAATAGATATTCTAAAGTTTGATTGAAAATTTCATTTGGTTTGGTGTCCAATTCAAAGTTCTAGGTAATATTTTGGCGATTTGATCACGCAAGAAAGTTCGTATGATATTTTTGGACTTGTGTACATGTTTGGTTTGTAACCCCGAGGGCTCGGCTGAGTTTAGGATATGATATGGAGTGAGTTTGGATTTAAAAAATAGCTGGTGCAAATCTATTTCTGGTGCAGGTTGCGAGGTCTAGCTTCCTATTAGGTTTGCATTTACGAGCTACTTCCTCGCATATGCGAAAAAGTAGCTGGGCATCAATAGTTCGCAATTGCGACTAATTTCTTCGCAATTGCGAAGTGGGTTAGGGGAGTCAGTGTTCGCATTTGTGATCAAAATGATCGCAATTGCGAGGAGTTCAAGTTCGCAAATGTGAACAAACTATCGCAATTGCGATGGCAGCAAAAGTGTGAGAACTTCGCATTTGCAAAGGGTTTTTCGCAATTGCGGCATTTGCGCCTGGACTTAAGCTGAGTTAAATTGGATTTTTCTAATTCTTTCAAATTTTCAAACCTAGAAAACCCTAGAGGCATTTTTCCCAAGATCTCTTCTTCCCCAATTTATTGGTAAGTGATTCTAGCCTAGTTTCTTTCAATTTTTCATTATATTTCATAAGATTTCAACTTAAAATCTAGGATTTTCATAGTAAAAATTAGGGGTTAGGATAGAATTAGAGATTTTTGTAAAATTGAAATTTAGACCTCTGAGGTCGGATTTCAAAATAAATTACATAGCTGGGGTCAGGGGTGAATGGCTAATCTTGTTTTGTTTCGAATTTTGGGTTTGGACCAAGCGGGCCAGAGGAGTTGACTTTTGTTGACTTTTTCAATAATGACCTAAATTGAACCTTTTTCATTCGTGGGTAATTCCTAAGGGGTATTTTGAATCGTTTGGTTGATAATTTGCTAAATTTGGTTGGTTCGGAGGCTGGTTCGAAAGACAAAGCCGTGGTTGAGCTTTGAGTTAATTTTTGGAGCGAGGTAAGTATCGTGGTTAATCTTGACTTGAGGGATTAGGACTTATTTGCCTATTTGCTACATGTCTAAATGTTGAGTACACGTATATGTGAGGTGACGAGTACTTATGCCTTGTTGTTAGGTCAAAGCATGCAGGTGGGACTTGTTTCTTGTAATTCATTTCTTTCTTTGATCATGATATCCATGCTTAGACTAGTTGAGTATTGTTTCTAAAGTTCAGGTTAGAATTGTGGACCATTGTTGACGTAAGGTTTGTTTTTGCTTATTCTATCTCCATATTGTTATATGTTCATTGTTACATGGTAACAAAGAGTATTAAAGCACGAAGGGTGATGCCATTACGTAATCGAGAGTTAAAGCACGAAGAGTGATATCGTGCCATATTCATTATTTCATGATGAAATTGAGAGTAAAAGTACGAAGGGTGATGTCGTGCCGTATTTATCATGTTATGGAGAGATTAAGAGTAAAAGCACGAAGGTTGATGCTGTTTCATTATTATTGTTTCATGGTGAGGCTGAGAGTAAAAGTACGAATAGTGATGCCGTGCAGTTTTATTTATTATGTTTATTCATTTTCTAGATTGAAGGTTTTACTGTTTCTTGTTATCATTCCCTATTGTAGTTACTGTATCTTGTAACCCTTTCTCATGTCCCCTCACAATTGTACATGTTAATTATTTATTTGTTGTTATGTTGTACGTATATTTTTTGTCTGTACAGGTTTAAGTACGTGGTGTCCTGTCATAGCCTCGTCACTACCTTGTCGAGGTTAGGCTCAATGCTTATGGAGTACATTAGGTTGGTTGTACTCATACTACACTTTGCAGTTCTTGTGCAGATTTTTATACTGGTCCCAGCTATCCGTGAGACGTATCAGCTCGGATTAGCATTTGGAGACTCGAGGTAAATCTGCTGGCATCTGCAGACCTTGAAGTCCCCTTCATCCTTCCTTATATTATATTTCATCTCATTCGTGACAGTTGTATTTATTTCAAACTCTATATATAGAACTTCTAGGAGCTCGTGTACTTGTAATTCTAGATCCGTGTTGTACTAGATGTTGGATTATTATGCTATTTCGTATCTTATTTTGGACTTTATTTCTGTTTAGTTGGTTAATTGTTCGAAGTAGTTAAAATTGGTAAAGAATTACTCTAACGTTGTCTTGCCTAGCAAGTGAAATGTTAGGCGCATCACGATACTGAAGGTAGGAATTTCGGGTCGTGATCGTATATGGCTAGAAAAAGCAAAAATTGAATATGATTGGCTATTTGTGTAAAGATCATGTCATGACCCAAAGTCATCAAAGGCCGTGATGGCGCCGGACACCTCGATCAGGCAAGCCAACATTTAATAATTAACTTAACTCTCATTTTAATAATTTAGGAATCGTAATTTCCTTTAATTTAACTAGTAAAAAGTAATCATCACTGTATAAATAGAAGTGTTTACAACTTTTAATATTAAATATCACATAATCACCCCAGAACTCGGTGTCACAAGTGCATGATCAATCACTAGGAGAAATAAACGAAATACAATAACTATCCGAAACACAAATTTGGAAAGAGAATAAATATAGTAATTGAAGAAGACTCTACTGGTTGCAAGTCATCCAGAGAGATGCAGCTCACCTAAGTCTTCATATCAACCATGCTGCTATGCCCACCAGCCCACTAGAGATACATGTACCTGTGCAACAAAAATGTACAGAAGGTGTAGCCTGAGTACAAAAACAACGTGTACCCAGTAAGTATCCCGTCTAACATCGAAGAAGTAGTGACGAGAGGTCGACTTCGACACTTACTAATGATCCAATAATATCGGGTGCAGTAAAGAGGTGAATAACATGAAACAGAACATATATATGAAATAAACAAGTATAAACATGTGACACAGTTCTCCTCTTTATAATTTTACTCAAGCTCTCATCTAGCATGTTCCCTCAGTAACTGGAGCACATATATAGATATGGTGGATTTCATTAAGGAAGTTGTCATAACTCAAAATAGGGAAAAATCCCCCAGGTTCACAGGCTTCTAGCCAAATGTCACGTACGAGGGTCGAATGATGCGAACCATAGATGCATCTATTAACCTGCTGAGGCGATCGGTCCGATCCCATGAGAGTAGTATAAGTAAGTACCCGCTCGCGAATCATACATACGACACGGTCAAATATATATTTAAGGAGTTTCCTTGCTCGCGAATCATATATGCAGCGTAGCCAAATATGAAATTATTAATAAAACAAATCCTTTTTTTTATTCTTTTCCAAAATAAATACAATTCAACGTGAAACTTTTAAGGTAATTTTCCCCGCTCGCAAAAAATACATGCGATGCGGTACACATAGATTTCTTAAGTTATTATAAGATTCCTCAATTCTTTTTGAAAGTACTAAGTTTAATGGAAGCACTTAAATTCTTAAATTCCTTAATTAAAATACCTTTGAACACAATTATTACGCAACTTCAAATCTTATTTCACCTCAAGGCAAACAATAATATTGTATGCGGTAAAAATCAAAGGGTCCGATTTTATGACCATTATGACACTTCATAAGCACGTCTCCAAGGGCTCGAGGTTCAACCCCTAGGGTACTCAACGTTCGACCTCGGGTCAATACAAATCGATGGTTACCATAGGTAAGCGGGAAGTTCCCAAGGTGCGTGATCAAAGCCGACAAAACCTGCAAGAGAAGAACTAGTCTGTATCAGATTAGCGAATAACTGTACCAGTTATATTTCCTTGTAATAAATGCATCTGTATCATTTTGGGATTTTCCTCTCACATATAAAGGGGATCCTCACTATTATGTAAGGGACACAATATACAATAGACAACATTGAATACAAGAACAAGAACATTCTTTGCTCTCTAACTTAAACATACTCTCTATTTGATTCTATTGCCTACATTTATTATCTTACTTGCATTTATTATATTTCATTAATTGTTCTTCATTTATTGCTCATTATCGATCATAAAGATCCGCCATCAAAGCTCTCATAATTGTTAGTCCTTCATCGAATACCCCAAGTTAGGCATCCAACTCGACCTCGAGGCCCTGTATATGCTAGCTTGAGGCCCCGATTTCCAATCGAGCAAACACTAAAACTTCAAAAAATCTTTAACGAGGGAAAATAAAGCCTATACTAGAGGTTGTACCGACCCAATACGTAAGAGCCACTGTTGTCAGCCCATATTAGAGGTTGTACCAACCCAATCCGTAAGAGCCAATGCCACCAGCCTATATTAGAAGTCATACCGACCCAATGCGAAAGAGCCTAAGGGGCCAGCTTGAAATTCAAAAACTTGAGGGTCAATGAGCTCGAGTCGAAATCTGACTCGGAGACTGAGCCCGAAATAGTTAACTAAAAAATGCCTAAGGGCAAAAGCCTACGGGCCAGCCTAACGAGCCTCAGGGCCGAATTATACACCTGAGGGTGAGGTCGTACCGACCAAATACGCAAAAGCCTAGGGCCAGCCTAACGAGCCTCAGGGCCAAATTATACACCTGAGGGTCATTACTCGAAGTCTAGTTCACCTAGACAATTATCGACCAACGCATAAAAGAAAGACATACATAAGCAAACCTACAAGTATCTGTAGGTTTAAATTTTTTTTAAACCTAGACTATATCTACTACGAGTTCTAAAAGAAAAACTAAATTAAAAAATTAGTTTTATACAACTACACTTCAGAAAGTAGTTTTCCCACCCCACACTTACATTATGCATAGTCCTCGATGCATGATTACAGAGAAAGATATTAAAACAAGGGTGAGAAATACTCCCTGAGGCCCTCTCGGGCCTAGCTCGGACATGATCCTCAATATTAAGGGTCGGGATGACCCCACACTTAAGCTCAAACATGCTCCTCAGCTTCAACTTTGGGTACTCAGACTTCCCCTACTATGCAAAAAACTTGACACTAAAAAAATCGATAACTAAAAGATATACATGTTGGGCTGTCTCCCAACAAGCAACTTATTTATAGTTGTGGCACGACTCTGCTACTCTGATCAGGCTGGGCACTTTCTCTTCTTCTTTCTCCCATGAAGTCTAGCCTTTTTGCACGCTCTCGGAAGGTCTCATCTTTCATCTCTGGCTCTTTTCTCAATCATCTGTAGCTCAACTGGAAACACCACCTCCTCTAACTCAATTGTCCCATTTGGATCATTATAATTCACATACTGACTCTACTTTATTCCCTTCAATTCGACCACGGTAATCATGCACAAGTCCTCATAATTCGTAGGGAGCTTAAGTGCCTTGTATACATTAAAAGTGACCTCCTCATCGTCAACTCTTATTTTTAACTTCCCTTCCCTCACATCAATAATTGTTCCACTAATAGCTAAGAATGGTCGCCCCAAAATAACGGGCACTTCCTTATCTGCCTCATAATCAAGAACAATAAAAGTAGCAGGAAGAATAAGCTTTCCCACTCAAACTAACACATCCTCAGTAATTCCTTCTGGCATGACTAGTGACCTATCTGCTAACTATAAAGTAATTGTAGTAGGTCTAAGCACCCCCAATCCGAGTTGCTTGAACAAAGAGGATGGCATCAAATTTATACTAGCCCATAAATCACATAGGGCTCTACTAACTTCTTATTTTCTAAGAGACAAAGGAATTGTGAAACTCCCAGGATCCTTAAGCTTAGGAGGAAGTTTACTCTAAAATCTAGCACTGCACTCTTCAGTAAGTACAACTATTTCAAACTTTGCATGGCTTCGTTTGTAATATCTCTGAGATACCTTGCATACTTAGGCACTTCCTGCAAAATTTCCACCAAAGGCAAATTAACACTCATTTGGCTCAAAATATCTAGGAATTTCTTATACTTAGCATCATCTTTTTGCTTCTACAGTCTTTGTAGAAAAGGAGGTGGTGGCCTAGTCTCAATTACTGGCTCGGGTCCTTTATCATCTTTCTCATTCCCCTCAACTGGCTTGGGAACTAATTCTCCTTTAGGATGAGCTGTATTATTCTTTTTCTTTGGAAATTATTCTAATGCTCTTCCATTAATCAAGGTAATCGCATTTACTTGAGCTTTAGGATTGGGCTCAGTATCACTGGGAAGAGCCCCTGTTGGTATGGTATTTTGGGCTCTGGCAAGTTGGCCCACGTGGTGCTCCAGATTTCTCAGTGCTGCGGCTTGAGCCTGCTGATCAGCCATTATTTTTTGACTGAAAGTTTGTTGATATGCTATTAATTTCTTATTGAAAGTTTGTTGATCTGCTATTAATTTCTGATTGAGGGATTGCTGGTCGGCCATCAATTTCTTTATCATCTCCTCAAATCTAGCTTGTTGTTCATCCTGAGGTGGTCTGGATTGTTGTTGAGGTACTTAAGGCCAATATTGATTTTGATTGCCTTGATTTCCACCCTAGGAAAAGTTTATGGTGATTCCTCCAGTTGGGATTGTAAGTGTCCCCATACTAATTTGTCTGGCCTCGATTTGCATTACCCACAAAATATACAGACTCTGAATTTGCTGGGCATAGATTTCTCATGTGACCCTCTCCACATACTTCACAAAATATTTGAACTTGTTGCACTGGCTGGTCTTGTTGCTTGTTAATGATCATGGTCATCTGATTGACTTGGTTGGTCAGCGTAGAGACCTGTGCTGACAATATTAAGACAACAACTAATTTGAGAACCCCTGGTGATTTTTGTACCATGTTCCTACCCATCTCTCCTTGCCAATCCGGATTGCTTTTGGAGAATTTTTTCAATAATGCATAAATTTCATCAAAGCTTTTCTCTAATACTTGACCTCCAACTTCAGCATCTACTACAATTTTTGTTTGGGGATAGAGCCATTCTATGAAAGTGTGAACTAACACTTCATTCGTCTGATTATGATGAGGACAGTATCTGAGTAGCCCCTTGAACCTTTCCCAAGCTGAGTATAAAGATTCTCCTGCCTTCTGTTTGAAGGCAATTATCTCACTTATGATCTTTGCATTTTTGCCTGAAGAGAAGAACCTTGCCAGAAATTTTCTTGCCAAATCAATCCATGATGTAATGGAATTAGTTGGTTCTGCCTTTAGCCATCGCTTAGCTTCGCCCAATAGAGAGAATGGAAAAAGTGTGAGCCTCACATAATTTGGAGTGACCCCGTTAGTGATATAAGTATCACTAATCTCCAAGAAGTTCAGAATATGGTGTTGTAGATCCTCGTGTGGAAGACCCATAAACTGCCCGTTTGCATGAAGTAGCTGGATCATGCTCTGTTTCAGCTCAAAGTGCCCTATGATTCTGGGCTTCACTATGTTGGAGGTAACATTAGCAATACTGGGCATTGCTACCTCTTGAACAGCCATATGTTGCTCCTCTGCCATGTTCACAGGAAATTGAATGAGTGCTTGAATATTGTTTGTATCCCTTGCTTCCCTCAACCTCCTGTGAAATGTTTTCTTAGGTTTAGGGTCAAAGCCGTTGAGTTTGTCCTGGCTTCTGACCCTATGCATTCAATCAAAGTTTCTAAGACTGGAGAAACAATCAAGTAACATTAAACTAGATGAAATAAACAATTAAAGCAAAAACTAGAAAGTAGTTTATATTCAAGTCCCCGACAACGGCGCCAAAAACTTGTTGCTCACAAACGCACATGCAAGTATATGTAGTCGACAAGTAATATAATGATAAATTGAGTGTCGAACCCACGGAGACTTATATAAACAACTCACTAAATCACTAAAATTTTTGTTAAATCCATCTAAAATCAAAGTCCAATTATATGAGTATATTATACTATGATTCTAAATAATAACTAAATTATCAAGTAACGAGTTGATTGTTGTGTATTCAGTAGAGATAAGTATTCTAGGGTTGTGATCAATTCACCATTCGTATTGTGTTCTAATTAACTCTCCCTTTCATATAATTCACTCATGATTGCTAATTAATCGATAAATGCTCTCATAGCCTTCTCCCGAAGTACTACTCACCTATTCTCAATAGATTAATGCCTATATTCCTATGAAATCAATCTATTAAGAACGCAATAAGATTAAGATATTTAATTAAGCATGGTGACTAGGTATATTCCTATCCTAACCACAAATCCGCTCCCTCTAAGAGTTAAGATCGTGCTCTCTTCAATGCTTCTCCAATCTAAACACGACTTTCCCAAGCATAGCATAGATAGTAAATAGAACCTAACTACTGGCCAGACAATTAATCAATTAAACGTAGAATTGAAGAAAAAACCATATATTGGTGAATTATAATTAAGTTCAAGCTAATATCAAACAACAATATTCATGGCTAAACCACAATCCTAGAATAATGGGTGTTTAGCCACTCATGATGTAATCAAACAATTTCATAAGTTCTGAATAATTGAATATACTAGAAAAGATGAAGAAATCTGAGATGCTCTTGCTCCTCGATGTTTCTTGTGTGTATTTTTCCTCCTAAGTATGTCTCCCCCTCCAAAAATAGGTTTAGTCTTGCTTTTATACGTATTGGGTAGGTCTAAGGCTGAAATTACCTTGTCCTGGGAGAAATTGGAGAAAATTCACGTCATCAGCACCGTGGCTAGTGCCAGGCGCCCTCCATGGTGCTCCAATATTTTTATCTACTATTTTTGGCTCCACGGGTAGGGCGGGCACCACAGGTGGTGCCCAAATTCGCAAGTTTCTCGATTTCGTTCGTTTTGGCTCTAATTTTGCATGTTTTGCCTCCAATTGCTCCTGAATCATTCCTACACATTAAAATACTTCAAATTAATATAAAGCATCACCTTTACCATCCCAAATTCACGAAACAAAAATAAAATATGAGGTGATAAACATAAAAATATATATGCTTTAAGCTAAACATCACCAGCCTAACGAGCCTTAGGGCCGAATTATACACCTGAGGGTGAGGTTGTACCGACTAAATGCGCAAAAGCCTACGGGTCAGCCTAACAAGCCTCAGGGCTGAATTATACACCTGAGGGTGAGGTCGTACCGACCAAATGTGCAAAAGCCTACGGGCCAGCCTAACGAGCCTCAGGGCCAAATTATACACCTGAGGGTCATTACTCGAAGTCCATTTCACCTAGCCAATCATCGACCAACGTATAAAAGAAAAGAATACACAAGTAAACAGAAATTCATGGAAGGAGAAAACCAAAAGGTTTCTTTACAAATACGCATGTATGAAATAATGCAAGGCTACATTTACAAAGTTCTCTAAGAACACTGTACAAAGAATCAAAAAGGAAAAGCCTAGTCTAATTTCCCCTCGGGGACTGCGGTCCCATCGGCCTCTTCTCCATTATCTTCGGCATCAGATACGAGGAATTTGGCATCGTATTCATCCGCCTTGGCCTGCACTATCTCTTCCGAGAGATTGAAGCCCCTAGCGCGAATCTCTTCGAGGGGTTCCCTCTGAGATATACACCGGGCATATTTGTTGCTTTTGCTCTCTCGATCAGAAGCCCCTCTCAGCTCAGCTCAGCCCAAGCTTCGGCATAGTCTTTTAAATAGACGGCTACTTTCTTATCAGCCCTAGCCCAAATCCATTCAGCTTCAGCCCAGGTGTCCATGACCTCGGCTTTTATATTCAAAAGGTCGGACTCGAGCTTCGCAATCCTGCTCGTCTAAATCGAACTGTTCCCACAGGTGTTCCAGAGCTACGCCTTGAGGACAGAGACCTTGACCAAAGCATTCTTTATGGCCGCAACATGGGCATCTATTGAGCCTTTAGTGTGTTACATTCATACCTGGCCTGGATAACCTCACCCCAAAGGCATTCCAGATCCTCTATCTTGCTCTGCAACTGAAATATCAAAATATTAGTCTCCGAGGATAGAAGAAGAAGGATGCATTCTCTCAGAGCGAAGGTTACCTGTTTCTCAAGGTGTCTTTCATAGTTCAGACTCCGATTTGCCTTGTACCGCAGATATACCAACTCACTTCCCCTCTTATCACAAAGAAGCCTGAGGGATTTCTCCCCATCCAAGGCTCTCCTCAACATAGATTCACGACGGAGCATCTAGGACATGAGCTTATCAAAGGCCTATGAAAAAAAAGCTCAATAAGAAAATGAAAAAGTGCAAAACTAAAAGGCCAAACCAATCGATCAAAACTCACTACAGAATTGAGCCTCTGAGCCTTCTCAAAGGTTGAGCGCACATCTAGTAGCCTGGTCTTATCGACCCCAGTAGAACCACTCCCAATGGGAATATGATCACTCGGCACCCCGCCAGGCTTAGGCGGCCCTCAAACATCCCTCGAAGTACCTTTGACAGGAGATGAAGACAACAACAGAACACCTATATCCCTCGAAGTACCTTCGACGGGAACAGATGGCGACGACGAAGGAGGAACCATTTTTTCGAGGCTGGAAGCCTCGAGTGTTATAGTCTTGGCTGATACATCTTCTTTGAGCCTCTGGGCAGGGCTTGCCTCTATATGAGCACCTTCGTCCTTCGAAGGTCTTCTCCGTTTGTTATTATTCCTTAGCCCCGATACCGATGATCCTTCCTCCTCTCCGAGAGGGCATGATCTCGTCTCAGGGAATTCTCCAATGCATGTAGTAACAAAGTTAACACACATAAACGAAAATACCTTTCAAAGGGAATGAGCCACACAGTTCATACCGTGGTATTTTTCCTCCCATCTATCCTTCCACAGGCCTCGCCATTTACGCCCATCGTAGGTCGCGCAAGCTGCCAGCTTTAGGGTCCAATACGCTAGGTCTGGGACCTCGTATGGGATCCACATGATTTTTGTAATAAAAAAGAAAAAAACATATTTACGGAGCCTACCTACACCATGAATAAAATGATAAAAATGCAAGTGTACCACTTATGCGTAAAATTCCATTTCCCAAGAAATGGCAGGAACTCCACAGGGATAATATCAACAGTACTTACTCGGCCTAATTGATTCATCCACCTTAGATACCCATCTTCTTCATCATCAATAACTAAGGGCCTAGAGGATCGGCATCGCAAAGCTATAAGGCCTCGGCAATGAAAGGGTCGGTATAATCTGATAAGACGACCAAGGGTGAACTCGAGCCCAGCTTCTTCTACAAAGAACCTAATTATCAGCACTATCCTCCAGAACGACGGAACCTATGCTAGGGTAGCTCGATTTCTTTGACAGAAGTCAAGCACAACTCTATCAAGAGGGCCAGCGTGAAGGGGTACGTGTATATGTGTAAAAACCCGTTTGTATGAACTGTGATGTTCTCTTTCAAGAAAGGTACCTGCAGTGCCACCTTTTCTCCCCATCCGCAGTCTCTCCTCACTACCTCGAGGTGTTCCTCTCTTATTGATGAAGTGAACCCCGATGCATGATCCCAATGGTCCTAGACATTGGGAGGTCTCTATAGCAAAAGGTCCCCCTCGAGACAAAGCATCCTAAGGCTGTCTCACCAGACGCTGGCGGTGTACCACCGACTGAGCGAGAAGAGGAAGCGGAACCCTTCTTTTCTTGGTTAAAAGATTTGGGCGTAGAAGCCATGGCTATAATAAAACAAGAGAAGGAAAATGAAAATCCAAGTGAAAACTTTGAATTAAAATGATGGAAAGGCTGACGCAAGGAAGAAGAACTCTATGAAAAAGGGTAGCGACTCAAAATAGCAGAAACTTCAAAAAGGGAGGAAGCAAACTCATATATAGAGAAAGAGGCGACTGTCCGCCTACTCTAGAGGCCAATCAAATTTGAATAGGCCATTATCACTTTTGAAAAAGTGTACCGACAGGACCATCCTGGGCGCTTCATGGACATATAAGTAAGCTGTCGTACAACGTTCGAGGATTCAAAGATTCCCGTATAGATCAAGCCTCGAGATGGTACCTATCTCAAGGGTCTCTACTATTACAAATATGGGTCATTCACCCAATCCGAGCCAGTTCTTGCTCAAAGGTTACTAATAGAGGTGAGGGCTATATTTGCATTGGCCCTCTCTCGATTACTTTAAGCCCAAGGATCATCCGAGTTCGAGCTTATCCTCGCTCAGGTGCCGTCTATAAAGCCTTAGGGCTATCTTCATTTCATGTTCAAAGCAAGTTTTCGAGGCCGCCCGCGTTCAAGCAAAATCTCACTCAAGGACTAGCAACAAGGTCAAAAGGGGCTCACCCAAAAATCCTGGCGGCCTAAGTTTGCATCAGACCGACCCGGACTTAATCCAAGGGATGGTGAAGAATCTCAAGAAATGTCATATTAACTAATCGAGGTCCAGAAAAATTATGATGTCCGATCCAGTGTTCGGGCTAATCAAAAGTTGTTGAAGAATGACTAGATGGAATTTTGATTCAAGAAACCTCCCATTTATAGAAATATAGTAGCGTAACCAATGGCACAATCAATGCCTTTGAGAAACGTATCGCCAGGCAAAATCGATGCCTTTTTGGGAAACAGATCGGCGGCGATATGACCATATTTGGGAGAATAAACCGACGGTGTATTAAATGCCTCTGAAAATGGACTGATAGCATTTTTTCAGTCACTTGGAGCACTAATGTCACAAGCATGACGTCACACAAGATGTTCGAAAAAGTCAAGAGTCAAGACCGTTTCTTATTATTTTCATTCTAAGAAACGCGGGGACTATTTGTATACGGTAAAAATCAGAGGGTCCGATTTTATGGCCATTATGATGCTTCATAAGCACATCTGCAAGGGCTCAAGGCACGGTCGAGGTTCGACTCCGAGGGTTCTCAACGTTCGACCTCGGGGTAATACAAATTGATGGTTACCATGGGT
Organism: Nicotiana glauca; assembly: GCA_026770625.1. NCBI lineage: Eukaryota > Viridiplantae > Streptophyta > Magnoliopsida > Solanales > Solanaceae > Nicotiana > Nicotiana glauca. The sequence goes on from MU769512.1 coordinate 102,122, forward strand.
AAGCAAGAATTTCCCAAGGTGCGTGATCAAAGCTGACAAAACCTACAAGAGAAGTACTAGTATGTACCAAATTAGCGAAGTTGTACCAGCTATATTTCTTTGTAATAAATGCATCTGTACCGTTTTGGGATTTCCCTCTCATATATAAAGGGGATCCTCACCGTTATGTAACGAACACAATATACAATACACAACATTGAATACAAGAACAAGAAGATTCTCTACTCTCTAACATAAACATACTCTCTATTTGATTCTATTGCCTACATTTATTATCTTACTTGCATTTATTACATTTCATTAATTGTTCTTCATTTATTGTTCATTGTTGATCAAAAGGGCCACCATCAAAGCTCTCATAATTGTTAGTCCTTCATCGACTGCCCCTAGCTAAGCGTCCAACTCCACCTCGAGGCTCTATATATGCCAGCTCGAGGCCCTGATTTCCAATCGTTCGGTTTGATTATTATACTATCTTCAAGGTCTTACCTTAATTTCCAGTCTCTCACTTAGAATCTATTGCCTAACAACTAGAATAAAAGTAAATCACGTATTTTAGAACTGTAAAATCAAAACTAATTGTTATTACCATTTTCAAGGTAAATAAATATCAATCACAACAATATCAACAAAGCATGATGTAATCTAGGACTACCCTGACATAGGCATAATAGTAGCTATGTACGGACTCTCGTCACCTCGTGCGCACGTAGCCCCCCACAATTAGGAACACATATTTAATTATTTCACCTATGCGGTTAATTTCCTCTTACAAGGTTAGAAAGGAGACTCACCTCGCTCCGAAGTTCCATAACCGGCATTCCACGCCCTTCCAAAGACTCAAATCGATGCACAACGCTCCAAAACTATCCAATAATTATGCAACCCCATTAATATATGTCAAACACTCATTATAATCCAATTTATAATAATTTCTAACCCCAATCAAAAAGTTAACAAAATTGCCCTCGGGCCCACGTGCCAGGATTCCAAATTTTTTCGAAGATAAACATTAGCCATAACCTCATGAACTCAAATATATAATTTACTCTCAATTTCATGGCCAAAATCGTGGTCAAAATCCAAGAATACCAAATTTTTAGGTTTTCCTCAAAATTCCAACTTTCTACTAATTTCCATGTTAAAACATATACTTAATCGATGTATTTAACTATAACTAGTATAAACCACTCACCTCATGCTTAGTGGTGAAAATGACACCTCAAAGTTGCTCCAAAATCGGTTCCCATGGAAGAAATATGGTTGAAATGAGCCAAACCCCTAATTTAAAGAACCTCACTGCCTCCAGCATTTCTGCACCTGCAGTCACTTGACCGCTTCTACGGTTCTATAGGTGCGACCCATAATCCACTTATGCGGTCCTCCTCCAGCCCCTCAACTTCCGCATCTGCGCCCTTCCTATCGCAGGTGCTGTCCCGCTTCTGTGGCGGGGTGATCACATTTGTGATCCCAGATCTCCTAGCCTAGATCACACCTATAACCCTCGTGGCCGCTTCTGCGGCGCCGCACCTGCGGTCTAAGCCTCGCAGGTGCGGTTACACCAGAAGCCCACATGTTTCAGCCCTTCTTCAAACTCCATTTAAAATCCGTTAATCACCCGGAATCCACTCGAGGCCCCCGGACCCCGTCCAGTCGCACCAACCAGTCCCATAACATAACACGGATCTTCTCGAGGCCTGAAACCACATCAAACAATGCTAAAATCACAATTCACACCCATTTCAAACTTGATGACAATCAGAACTTCGAACTTCTTTATTTGATGACAAAACCTATCAAATCACCTTTGATTGACTTCAAATTTTGCACACAAGTCATATTCGACATTACGGACCTACTCCAACTTTCGGAATCAAAATCTGGCCCCGATATCAAAAAGTCAACTTTCAGTCGAACTTCTCAAAAACATTCAAATTTCTAATTTTAGTCAAATGACTCCAAAATGACCTACGGACCTCCAAATTCACTTCCGATCATCGCTCCCAATACCAGAATCACCATACAGAGCTATTACCATACTCAGAATCCCAAGCGGACATCGATAACAATGAAAGGCACTTCAATCCAAACTTATAAAATTCCTCTAAATATGTTAACTTCCACAATAGGCACCAAAACTCTCCCGGGTCATCGAAAACTTGATCCGGGCATATGCCCAAGTCCGAAATCATCATACGAATCTATCGAAACTTTAAATCCTAATTTTGTGGTCGTCAACTCAAAATTTCAATATTAGTCAATTCTTCCAATTTCAAGGTTTTGAAATGAGAATTCTCTTTACAATCCAATCTGAACTTCTTGAATTTTGATTTCGACCATACTTACAAGACATACTATCTGAAGTAAAGCTACTCATGGCCTAAAACCGTCAAACGGCATGCTGGAGCTCAAAATAACCGATCGGGTCATTAAATTCTCTCCCACTTAAATATACGTTAATCCTCAAACACGCTGAGAACTGCACTAGAGTTGTCCGAAATCATTATTTAACACCTTTAGCGCCTACCCGTGCTACCACAGCTCAATTGAGCACATTAACTCGATCAAATCTGAAGATATTCTTTTTTATTCAAACAAATAAGCTTAGAACCCAGTTCCAACACCTGAAATTCTCTGCCAGGCCTGCTTCCAACCTACGAATACCATATCACTCACTACACGATGTACCAGAACATGAATACATACCTTTGTTGAATTCTCACCATGCACAACGTCATTCACGGACCATAATAACCTTCTCTGATCATAATAGTCGACATTTCCTGAATTTGATGCTCATAATGCACTTCATGACATATATAAATCCTATCCCAACTTTTGCAATACCTCCACGATAGAGGGGAGGTATAGAAATTCATAACCAACTTTCGAGTTAGAAATTCATTGAGTCTATACTCCTGATAAGAACCATCACCTCATTCTGAACCAAATAATGGTATTTGATCTTTAATACACTTCATATAATCTGATTGCGCTGATCCTAGATCCAATAATCTTACCTCACCCAGTACGAACTGCTCAGGCAATAAGCCACCCCAGACATGACCAAAAGTCTCACATATGCCACTAAGTTCCAATAGGCTACCAATTCGAACGTGATACATAAGGAAAATGAAATCTGGAAGGGACTACTCAACTCATGCACTAATATAGACCTTCTTCAGAAAAAGGGAAGAAAAACACACAAAATAGAATATAAGGGACTGTACTCAACATCACACTGCTGCGACATGCAACCCAATCCAAACAACATACCCATGGCATCGTGCCACATGATCCACACGTAAAATCTATATAAGGAGATACATACCGAGCTAGAGTGCTCATTACCAAAAAATACAGAATATCAGTCACAAGCATGCTAAATGCATGATACCATCCCTGGGAAGAAGAACAACTCCGTATGCTACAAAACTCAAGCACAACTGAGGTGCGATGCATAATCTGAATCACAAGAGCCACCCCGCTAACATAACACCCTCGCTACGCAGAACCTTAACACATAAGAGATATATCGAGCTGTTTCACAATTTACACTGCACAATATAATATTACATGAAATAGATGACGACAAAACGACATCGAACATTCGAATACTCCTCCACAAGAAGTGTTATGCTTAAATGAACATATCTGGCTTGATATAGAGCCCATATTTATATTTAAATCCATCCACATACCTCAATCCGATTTTGATTGCACCATACTAGGCTAATAACCTTTCAAGGGTCCATAAGTACCCCTTTTCCTATAACTCTCAAGAACAACCATCATAACTGGAGTAAACATCCACAGTCCACAACCCAATAAATCGAGTGCCCTTCAGGCATAAATTCTTAAATTAGCGATATTACCACAATCTTCATACTTGGTTTAAATTTCCAATCAATTAAGTGACTACATGTCACATTTATACAATCTTCCCGTGAGACACGCTCCCACGACCTTCCGTACCAGATAACAACTATGCACATCCCTACCCCCGACCACACTAATGTTGTAAAGCATATCAAGAATTTGTAACCAATATGAAAAGCTTCCTACGAAAACACCAATCTCATGTGACGCTAAAGACAATACCAGCTTACTCTAAACATCCCAATCCTTCTCCTGCTCATCCGAGCTCGTGACATCCTTGTCAACACCAAACTGCAACCTTGATCCTCACTTTCAAATGTCATATTGCCCACTGCACCTAACATGCCAATATGCGATAACACATGAATTTCATCATAACTCCTAAACCACTAATAGGGTAAACACTTCATCATATAGTAACCTTTTACTAGCCCATTTCAAGAGAACCATAGCAATACGTGAGTAACTTCTCATAACCGTAGGATATTCAAATCCTCAGGTAGTGGTATGAACCACCATAACCCCTCCATGATCCGCATATAACAACCCATAATACTTGAATACTTCCAAATAAAATCAATTATGGCGGTCGTCGAGTCTCGCATGCTCCGTCACAAATCACATGCATAACTCAATCACGCTGAAGGAACTGATTACCTCCAGCATTATACCAATTCAACCATGGTTAACCAATCTATTTTCTTCTAATCCATCCTTATCTTGCCTTAGAGATAATATTAGCTCCATTCCTTACATTACCAACCTAAATCCGCACTGATCTTGAGTGATCCCATTCCATGAGACACATTTTCTCTAAACCCATGAATCGTTGCATACCCTCCTTGCACGCATATTTGCATCTTCAACTGATATACCCATTCTGATAATTACTCTATAAATCCGAAGTCTTTTTCTCTTTTTCCTCCCAATGCTACACTACAAGTCGAAAACATCATAGATCTTTACGAGCCTCTTATCATAATCTGCTACAAAATCTCAATTCTTAACCATACTAAAGGCTTGAAATCCTTAGGGACCATATTTAAACATTTGAATTTACTAGGACCATTGTTGAGAGGCACCCACTCTGGCCTTGTCCCGAATATAATTAATTCCAAGGCTCCGCTGGCACATGGACACCTATCTCCATGGAGTGCCCGATCGAATCACTTTCTTGTAAATCACCTCCATACGAAACACAAATCCTGAGTCTTCCCAAAGCCCGAAGAAGAATCGATAAGGCCATTTATGGAACACATGTCTCAAATCATTTTCTCAAATTACCGCTTATATCCTTTTCCTTAGCTGAAATAACTCGCCATTATGTCGATAGCCAGAAACCTCACAAGTAGATAACCATGCAACCCAATAGTAGGCGGTGGAACTCTTCCACTTATCTTGAAGCCACCATTACACAACTCTAGAACCCACCAAGATTCTTTCTTCATTGTTGACATGATCTTGTACAACCAACCCGCCCAACTTCCTCGAAATCCTTCTCGACCTGCCATGAACACTCTGAATCTCTAGCAATATTCATATATTCAACCTTTTACTGGATAGCCAGTGAAATCCTTCGCATAAGCTTCGTCAACACCACGAGACCGCTGATCTTCTCACAGGAGATAACCCACCTGTGGAAATTACATGCCGACATCTCCCAACGACGCTGCACTGCATAATTGCTACAAAATTTGCATCCCAACCTGAGCCCATGCTCATTTGCTTAGCTGCACAAGCCCATTCACTCCTCATGGACATCAACTAAATGTGCGACAATACCCTCCAATCCAAAGTCATGTTGTATCCTTCTTCATATCAAGCAACTCTTTTCTGTTGTATCAAATCTCCCGCCGTATAATAGCCAATATTTCAAATTAAGCCTGTAGTCCCAATCACCATCCACTATCATTCCCAAATCATCCCAAACTTCCATAAGGTGTGTATTTATCCTGCCACTACACCCATATACTACTCTGCTACTCTCTCACTTTGGTCAAACTCACTCCTTTAAGCAACTACTCAATTCATGTCCTCCCCCACACAGCCTTCCAGGAGTTTTATCACCACAAGACAATTCCTACATGTCCATCCTCATCTTTTGCTGCCCAGCCTTTGCCTTAAAATCAAAATATATCTCTGTAGCACTTCAACAAATAGATGGTTACTTCATCAACTTGAACTGAAATATTTATAGTCCGATTGCCCTCCTTCCATCGGAAATAAAATACTGAATTGCTGAATTGTGCTCTAAGTAAACCTTCTTTCAAGTCACTCACTGTCCCGACACATAGGCAAGCATCCTACCATCACATCAATTTGTGCGATAATCAGTCATAAGCATCATAGCAACTTGTGCATAGCCTCAAAGCTCTCAGAAGTACAACTACTGAGATGAAATGACAGAATATCCTTCCGCAAGGCGACAATAATAGCCCCAACAACAACATAGGAAGAAATATCCCGCACCACATCTGTAATACCATTACAATTCACAATTTTTGGTCGATAACAAGCGATATACGTCACAAAAGATTGAGTAGGAAAGAAACAAAGGAATAAGCCTCAAAGGAATCAAACCGCGCGATGAGAAGGGAAGTTCTCCTAATAGTCCTGTAGCCCCTCGAAGATAAGTACGGACATCGACGTATCAATCCACAAGACTCTACTAGACTTGCTCATGAATCGTGAGACCTAAGTGAACCTAGTGCTCTAATACCATATTGTCACGACCCAAAATTCTTCAAAGGTCGTGATAGCGTCGGACACCTCGATCAAGCAAGCCAACATTTAATAATTAGCTTAACTCTCATTTTAATATTTTAAGAACCATAATTTCCTTTAATTTAACTAGTAAAAAGTAATCATCAATGAAAAATAGAAGTGTTTATAAATTTTAATATTAAATATGCCATAATCACCCCAGAACCCGGTGTCACAAGTGCATGAGCAATCACTAGGAGAAACAAATAAAATACAATAATTGTCCGAGATACAAATTCAGACAGAGAGTAAATACAGTAATTTGAAGGAGACTGTGCTGGCTTTAGGTCACCTAGAGAGATGTAGCTCACCTAAGCCTATGTATCAACGATGTTGCTACGCCCACCAGTCCACTAGAGTTACATGTACATGTGCAATGAAAATGCACATCAAGTATAGCATGAGTACAAAAACAACATGTACCTAGTAAGTATCCTATCTAACTTCGAAGAAGTAGTGAAAAGAGGTTGACTTTGACACTTACTAATGATCCAATAATATCAGGTACAGTAAAGAGGTGAATAACATGAAACAGAACATATATATGAAATAAGCAAGTATAAACACGTGATACAATTCTCCTCTTTATAATTTTAGTAAAGGTCTCATCTAGCAAGTTCACTCCGTAATTGGAGCACGTATATAGACATGGTGAATTTTATTAAGGAAGTTGTCATAATTCAAAACAGGGAATATCCCCCAGGTTCACTGGCTTCTTGCCAAATGTCACGCACGATTCCATGACAATAGTGTGTGTGTGTGTGTGTATAAATATATATAGGAAATGCCAAGGCGTACGGTTCAATCCAAGATAAAAGTAAACTATGCACTGCCGAGGGTCGAACGACGGAACCATAGATGCATTTATTAACTTGCCGAGGTGATCGGCCCGCTCCCATGAGAGTAGTAGAAGTAAGTACCCCGCTCACGAATCATATGTGCGGCGCTATCAAATATATATTTAAGAAATTTCCCCGCTCACAAATTATATATGCAAAGCAGCCAATATGAATTTATTAATAAAACAAAATCCTTTTCTTGATTCTTTTTAAGAATAAAGACAATTCAACGTGAAGCTTTTAAGGTAATTTTTCCCGCTCGCAAAACATACATGCAACGTGGTACACATAGATTTCTTTATTTATTGTAAGATTCCTCAATTCTTTTTGAAAGTGCTAAGTTTAATGGAAGCACTTAAATTCTTAAATTCCTTAATCAAAATACCTTTCAACACAATTATTACGCAACCTCAAATCTTACTTCGCCTCAAGGAAAACAATAATATCGATCACAATAATATCAACACAGCATGATGTAACCTAGGACTACTGAGACATAGTCATAATAGTAGCTACGCACGGATTCTCGTCACCTCGTACGTACGTAGCCCCCCACAATTAGGAACACATATTTAATTATTTCACTTATGGGGTTAACTCCCTCTTACAAGTTTAGAAAGGAGACTCACCTCACTCCGAAGTTCCGTAACTGGCATTCCACGCCCTTCCGAAGTCTTAAATCGATGCATAACTGTCACGCCCCGAGCGTGGGGCGAGACCCGCACCTGGTGCCTCATCTATCCTTGCGTACCAACTTGTGACTCAGGAATTCTTGACATATAATGTCATACTCTGGCCATGGGCCACATTGCAAAATAATTTGCAAAGAAAAATATAAAACTGAATAAAGACTAATGCTAACTAAATGTCAATATAAACCTGGACAGGCAAGGCTGTCATAACTACTATAACTGACAAATTAACAAAATATATGTACATGACCTACAAGCCCAACATACTGCACTAACTGACAGGATACAAGCCTCTTTTGATCGATGTACTGTGATCGGAATAGGGCCTCGACCAACCCATAACCTATTTACATATATACACAAGATGTACACAAAACTTCTAGACCTAACAACTCTGAAAGACAGGGAGCTTACCGATAAATCTGAACTTGGCAACACCTACTGAGGAGGTCTACCCGTCTGTCTGTCTGAACCTGCACGCATGAAATGCAAAGACACCAGAAAGGGACGTCAGTACAAAATAATGTACCAAGTATGTAAGGCAGGATACAGAAAGCTGAAACTACACTGATAATCTGAACATATGCTTAGCTGTTGATATTGACTCAATTCTCTCAATATAGTAAGTAAAATAGCTATCCGGCCCCATATATATATATATATATATATATATATATATACACATATATATATATATATATAAAAAACTGCTCTTCCATAGTAGGCTCGCTCATAGGCGCTCGTCCATACTAGACTCTGTATCTCGGCCAACTAGGCTCACTCATAGGCGGTCAGCCACAATAGGTTGCCTAATACGGGGCTGCCCATCGATTATAGCTCGATGGTAGTGAAATTATTTTAATATTGTATGTATAGACTCTATACTCTCTTAACAGAAAAAGAAAATACTCAAATGAATATGAAGTCCCGATAAACAGAATATTGTAACTTATAAAACTAGAAAAATATACTTGAATTCCGAGATACAAATTTTTCTTTAGGGAAAATGTACAAGTACCCTCCTGACCTATACCCGGATTTCCAACTACACACTTTTTCTTCACGAAAATCCTATTACCCCCACAAAATTATTTTAAACGAAATTATTTGCACCCTTAATGCTGACGTGGTAGAGTATGTATATTTCACTCTCCCAAAGGAGAGTGAGAAGAAGGAAAAACGATTTTCAGATTATTTTTTATTCTTTTTTACCATTTTTTCTTACTTTTTTTTCATCTTCCTTTTCCTTTTTCTTTGTCTTTTTTCTTTTACTTTTTTTTCGTTTATTTTCTAATTCCAGCGGATATTCATTCGCCGGTGACTTTGTTTAACCATTTTTCTTCCATTTTTTTTTTCACACACAAATTAAACTCTCAAAAAGATCTATTCATAAGCAAAGCAAAATACACTCAAATTTGGGGGGAAAAATTCATCATACGCTGGAAAAAAAATGATGTATTGAAATTTTAACTGGAAAAAATTTTCTCATCTTATATTCATTTTTATTTTTTTTGCTCTTCCTCACACACTTAAATTATACTTTTAAAAATATATATATATATATATATATAACAAAACACACTTAGATCGGGATAAAATTTATCACCGGAAAAAAATTCGCTGGAAAAATTGGTATTTCTAAAATTCTGACGACCATTTTATGCCGCCGGTGATCAAAACAAAAAGAAAGAGAATGAAATTACCAAAAAAATGATAATAATAATAATAAGAAATAAGAAAAAAGGATAAGAAAAAGAAGAAAAAATAAAAAAAGTACTAAAAATACATGTGGGGGGCACGTGTAGCTCACCACTTGCCAAGAGTTTGGTTGTCAGAGTTAAGGGTGCAAATAATTATATTTAAAATAAGTTTAGGGTTGTAATAGGATTCCCGCAAAGAAAAAGTGTGTAGTTGAGAATCCGGGTATAGGTCAAGGGGGTACTTATGCATTTTTTCTTTTTCTTTATGCTTCGCTATCAAACTTGTGTAATTACGAGATTATTCCAAAATGAAAGAAGAGTTTTACCTTAAAATACCTGGAGTACGGAAAACTTTCGTATGATATTCTTGAAGCATCGTACTCCGTTAGAATCGTTAAATTTATACACCGCTAAAGTTCCAATAATTCTTTGAGAATGAAATTTGAATGGCTAACGTTTAGGATCCAACTTAAGTGTCTTGAGAATGGAGTTTGAAAGAGTTATAAGAATGCTAACGTAATGTCTTGGTATTGAAATATTGGAAATGAAATTTGCAAGAATTGTAATATGGTTTGTTTTGAAAGTTTTGAAGTTGGAGGTGTCTTGTAACTAAGGCATTAAGATGCCACCTAATATAAAATGAATAAGAGTCATTTCCTTAATAAGGGGGGCTTGCTGCCACGTTTTGGGGGTGGGGATTATTAATCTTTTTTTAAATTATTTGTTAATTAGGTAATGTCATGTTACCCGGTATTAAATTGATTACCCGCATAATTAAGAATTATCTCAAATTATTTAAAATTCTACTTTTTTTTTTATAAAATTTATACATCATACTAACATGGTCATATGGTACCTTGTATGGTACTAGTCCATAAATATCGGGTATATCGCTCGGCCCGTAGTTTATCCTAAATCGGCAACCTTCAATGAAACTCATTTTCTTTAATTCGTATACCTTTTATCTTTCATGGAACTTAATTATTGCTTGTTATAATTAGCATAAATATGCTAACCTCAAGATAATCTCATCCTTAAGTCTACGTCAATTAACTAAAGACGAAACTTTAACGTACGTGAAACACGAGATGTAACATCCTCCCCCCCTTAAAAACATTCATCCTCGAATGTTTACTCTTAGATACCTTGGAAATCTTTTGCCAGAATCTCCTCCATACACTTGACTAAACCAACCTGTATACAGCCAGAAAACATACTATATATGCCATACTTGGCCTCACACAACTGTCTATTATAAATTTAAAAGGTCAAAATAAGAGCTTACCGGAGGTCCTACTGGCCTAAATAAGGCTGTGCTGAGGTATCCTACCTCGAGCCATATCTTTTGCTTGAAATAGGTGGGGGGGTATTTAGTCTTCATTTCTTCCTCTGTCTCCCACGTCATCTCCTCCACATTCTTATTTCTCCATAAAACCTTCACAGAGGCTACCTCCTTATTCTGTAACTTGCGTATTTATCTGTCTAGGATGGCAATCAAAATTTCCTCGTATGAAAAGTCCTCTGTAATTTGTACATCATCCCTGGACACCATTAAGGTAGGATAACAAATGCACTTTCGCAACATAGATACGTGAAAAACCAGATGGACAGACTCCAATTCTTAAGGCAATTCTAACTCATAAGCTACTTGGTCAACTATTCGAATGATCCTATATGGCCCAATATACCGTGGGCTAGGTTTGACTTTCTTGCCAAACCTCATCACATCTTTCATAGGCAACACCTTTAAGAATACCCAGTCATTCACCTCGAACTCTAAATCTCGTCGCCGCATGTCAGAATATGACTTCTGATGACTTTGAGCTGTCAACAGTCGCTCCCGGATAAGCTTTACTTTTTCTATGGCCTGCTGAACCAGGTCTAGCCCATGTAACCCATATTATCCAACATCAAACCACCCTATAGGAGATCTGTACTTACGCCCATAAAAAGCCTCATAAGGAGCCATCTGGGTACTGGAGTGGTTACTGTTGTTATATGCAAACTCGATAAGAGGTAGATGTTCATCCCAACTTTTTTTAAAATCCAGCACACATACTCGTAACATATCCTCGAGTGTCTGAATTGTGTGCTCGGCATGTCCATCATTTTGTGGATAAAAAGATGTGCTGAGATTCACCTAAGTCCCTAGACCTTTCTGAAATGACCTCCAAAAATATGATGTAAATTGGGCACCGCGGTAAGATATAATAGATATTGTCACTATGTGTAGTAGTACTACCTCTTTAATATATAACATTGTATAATCTTCTGCTATATATGTAGATCTGACCGGTAGGAAATGAGCTGATTTTGTGAGCCTATTAACTATCACCCATATGGAATCAAACTTACGATAAGGACGAGGTAAACCCATGATAAAGTCCATGTTATCGCCTCCCATTTTCATGTCGGGATCTCTATAGTCTGGACTAGCCCTCCGGGCTTCTGGTAACATACTCAGCAATGTTCTTCTTCATATCATTCCACCAATACACCTCCATAATGTCATGATACATCTTCGTTGACCCAGGGTGAATGGAGTACCACGAATAATGTGCCTATAACATAATCATGTCTCGTAGCCCTGATACATCTGTAACATACAAACAACCCCTATATCTGAGAACCCCATTTCCCTTGAGCTCTAGCAATGGCTTCTTCTTCTGCGGAACTCGCTCTCTCAACTTGACCAACTCTAGGTCCTCATATTGCCTCTCCTTTACTTCAGCTATGAGTAATGATTTTGCAGTATTTTGGAATGCAACTCTACCATTTCCAGAGTCTACTCACCGAATTCGCAAACAAGCCAATTGATGAATCGCTCTAGTTAATTGTCTTTTTTCGGCCTCTACATGTGCTAAGCTACCCATAGATCAGCGACTTAAAGCATCTGCTACAATATTATCTTTCCTTGGATTGTAGAGAATGTTAACATCGTAATCTTTAAATAACTCAAGCCATCGCCTCTGTCGCAAATTCAACTATTTTTGCTTGAAGATATATTGCAAGATTTTGTGATTTGTGAACACATCAACATGAACATAATATAAGTAATGCAGCCATATCTTAAGTGCATGGATAACCACAACTAACTCGAGGTCGTGGGTGGGACAATTTCTTTCATGCTTCCACAACTGCCTTGAAGCATACGAAATTACCTTCCCATGTTGCATCAGGGCACATCCTAACCCAACATCTGAGGCATCACAATACATGGCATAACCATCTGGACCCTCTAGAAGTGCTAGAACTGGCACTGAGGTTAACCTGTTCTTAAGCTCTTGGAAACTGTGCTCACAGGCCTCTATCCACTGAAACTTAGTCGCTTTCTGTGTCAACTTTGTTAATGGTGTTGAAAGAGAAGAAAAACTCTCTACAACCTCTAATAGTATCCTTCTAAGCCTAGAAACCTACGAATCTCTATCGGAGTGGTAGGTCTAGGCCAGGATTTCACAGCCTCAATCTTCTGAGTTTCTATCTTTATACCTCTATCAGATACGATATGCCCCAAGAATGCTGCAAACTTCAACCAGAACTCACATTTAGAAAACTTAGCATACAATTTATGATCACGGAGCATTTGGAGTACCGCTCACAGGTGGTCCACATGCTCATCCTTTGAACGCGAATAAACCAGAATATCTTCAATAAAGACTATCACGAATAGATCTAAATATGGCCGGAATAGTCTATTCATCAAGTCCATAAATATTGCAGGTGCATTCATCAACCCGATGGATATGACAAGGAACTCGAAGTGGCCATATCAAGTCCTGAAGGCTTTCTTAGGAACATATTTTTTCGGAACTCTGACCTGGTGGTACCCCGACCCCAAATCTATTTTTGAAAAGCATCTAACTCCCTGTAACTGATCAAACAACTCATCTATCCTTGGAAGTGGATACTTATTATTAATAGTTACCTTGTTCAGTTGCCTATAATCGATAAACATCCTCAACGAACCGGCTTTTTTCCGTACAAACAGTACCGGTGCACCCCAAGGTGAGGTAGTAGGTCTGATGAAACCTTTCTCTAGTAAATATTTTAATTGCTCCGTCAGCTCCTTCAATTCAGCAGGTGCCATTCTATAGGGAGGGATGGATATTGGTTGTGTTCCTGGAAATAAATCTATGCCAAAATCAATCTCTCACTCTAGAGAAATACCCGGAAGTTCATCTAGAAAAACATCTGCGTATTCTTTGACTATTGGAATAGACTAAAGTGTAGGTTTCTCACATATGTATCTTTAACTTGCACCATAAGATAAATGCACCCTTTTTCGATCATTTTCCTCTCCTTCAGATAGGAAATAAACCTACCTCTAGGTGTCATTATATTACCTCCTCATTCAAGGATGGTGTCACCCGAAAAATGAAATCTAGCTATCTTTGCTCGATAATCAACTGTGGCATATCAAACTGTCAACCAGTCCATGCCTATGATAGCATCAAAATCAAACATCTATAGCTCAACTAGGTCGGCTAAGGTCTGACGAGCATAAACTGACATCGTACAACCTCGGTAAACCTGCCTAGCAATAATCGATTCTCCGACTGGTGTAGATACCGTAAAAGGATCACTTAGTATTTCAAGCACTATAAAAAACTTCCCCGCGACAAATGGGGTAATACATGATAAAGTAGATCCTGGGTCTATTAAGGCATAAGCATCGTGAGAGCAAATGGTCAACATACTTGTCACAATGTCTGGTGAGGATTCCTGTTCCAGTTGACCTGCTAACGCATAGCTACAATTCTGGTTACCACTGGAACTAAAACCTCTACCTATGCCTCGACCTATACCAGCCAAAGACTGAGCCTAGCACCCTAAAGGATGCACGGACATAGATGATCCTGTTGCTGAATTTGCTGATTGTGCCCCCCTAGAATCTCTACTTGGGAATTGTCGCATCATATGCCCCGAACGTCCATATGTATATCAAGCATCGGAACCGGCTCGGCATTGGCCTAAGTATACTCTACCACAGATGGCACACCGCGGTAGAAATGGCTATGTCTGCCTCGAACCTTGTTGTCACTGCAACCCAGACGTTTGGTAGCTTTCACCTGATCCTGACTGAGTATTGCGGTCATACATGTAACCCTATAGCTGAGGCGGCGGACTAGGTAGACGTTCAAAGTACTGGGGCCTATAACTATCCTGAGACTACTCCTGAGATCAAGCGAATCTCATCGTCTTACGATGCCCTGACTCAGTCCTCCCCGTACCTTACTATCAACGCCTACCCCTATGTACATTCTGGGCAAATACCTGAATCTGGGAGATATCCATACTATCCTGTAATGCAGCGGTGGCACACACCTCGGTGAACTCTGGGGTCAACCCTGCTATAAACCTATGGATCATGCCCTGCATAGTAGCAACTATGAATGGTCATATCTAGCCAATGAGTCAAAATGGAGACTATACTCTCGAACCCTCATATTGCTCTACTTGAGGGCTAGAAACTGATCGACTCTGGCCTGTCGGATATCTCGCGGTAAGTACTCATCAAGGAAGGCATCTGAAAAATTCTTCCAAATAGCAGGAGGTGCATCATGCCCCCTGGACCTTTCCCATCCCTCGTACCAAAGAATGGCTATGTCTCAGAGTTAAAAAGTTGCTAGCTCAATTGCCTTTTTCTCTGTGGCATGCATAACCAGAAAGATCCTGTCAAGCTGATCTATGAAATCCTGCGGGTCCTCCCTCTGATCTGTCCCCATGAACTCTAGGGGACTCAAAGCAATAAACTCTCGGACCCTTTAACTCTCACATCCCTCAGAAGGCCCTGCACTAGCTGATGCCCTAGGCTGTTGCTGGGTAGCTAAGAACTGTGCCAACAAATGCACTGCACTCCTCAAGTTCTGATCCTATGGAAGCAGAGGAGGAACTAGATGTGCGGTCTCCTTAGGAATCTCCTCAGGTAGTGGAGGAGCCGGTAATGGCTGAGTAGGGGTCTCTCCCTTGGGCTCCTATTAGTCCCCATCTACTAGACGTACCCTGCTAGTCCCCTCACCTACTGCGATTTCTCTCCTCTGGATAGACGTAGTCTTCCTAGTTATCATCATTTGTGCATGCAATGTCAACACGTAAGTTTAACTCAAATTTCCTATAATTCAGTGCTACAACACAATTTAGATTTGAAAGAATGGTAACCAACTCCTAAATGGCTTGTAGTCCCCTGCTTATATAATGTGGTGCACCACACATCTATAAACAAGACCCTACTAGACACGGCTTTTAGATTCCCTAGAACAGAACTGCTCTGCTACCACTTTTATCATGCCCTGAGCCTGGGGCGAGACCGGCACCTGGTGCCTCATCTATCCTTAGCAAAACTAGCCAATAATTATACAAACTCATTAATATATGCTCAAACACTCATTATAATCCAATTTAACACGATCAAAAAGTTGACAAAATCGCCCTCAAGCCCACGTGACCGGATTTCGAAATTTTTTGGAGATAAACTTTACCCATAAACTCAAGAACTCAAATATATAATTTAATCTCAATTTTATGGCTAAAATTGTGGTCAAAATTTAAGAATACCAAATTTCTAGGTTTTCCTCAAAATCCTAACTTTATACTAATTTCCATGTTAAAACATATACTTAATCGATGTATTTAACTCAAACTAGTATAAAACACTTACCTTATGCTTGGTGGTGAAAATGGCAACTCAAAGTTGCTCAAAAATCGGTTATCATGGAAGAAATGGGGTTAAAATGATCCAAACCCTTGATTTAAAGAACCTCATTGCCTACAACATTTCCGCACATGTGGTCACTTGACCGCTTCTGCGGTTTTGCAAGTGCGACCCATAATCTGCTTCTGTGGTCCTCTCCAGCCCCTCAACTTCATCTATGCCCTTCCTTCCGTAGGTGCAATCCCGCCTCTACGGCAGAGTGACCGCATGTGAGGTACCAGCTATCCTAGCCTAGATGCACCTGCGACCCTCGTGGCCGCTTCTGCGCACCACACTTGCAGCAAAAACCTCGCAGGTGAGGTTACACTAGAAGCCCAAACTAATTTAGCCATCCAATCATGCCAACCAATCCCATAAAAAAATAAAGACCTGCTGGAGGCCTCAAATCACATAACACTGCTAGAATCACAATTTCACACCCCATTTCAAACTTGATGAAATTTAGAACTTCGAACTTATTCATTCGATGTTGAAACGTATCAAATCACCTCAGATTGACTTCAAATATTTCACACAAGTCATATTCGACATTATGGACCTACTCTAACTTTCAAAATTGGAATCCGACCTTGATATCAAAAAGCTCACTTCCGATCAAACTTCTCAAAAACCTTCAAATTTCTAACTTTAGCCAAATGACTCCAAATGACCTATGGACCTCTAAATTCACTTTCGATCGCGCTTCCAATACCAGAATCACCATACAGAGCTATTCCCAAAATCAAAATCCCAGACGAACATCAATAACACTGGAAGATACTTCAACCAAACTTATGAAGTTCCTCCAAATATGCTAACTTCCACAATAGGCGCCGAAATGCTTCCAGGTCATCCAAAACCCGATTTGGGCATATGCCCAAGTTTGAAGTCATCATATGAACCTGCTGAAATGTTTAAATCTTGAGTCTAAGGTCATTTACTCAAAATTCCAATCTTAATCAATTCTTCCAACTCAAGCTTTTTAAATAAGATTTCTCTTCGAAATCCAATCCGAACTTCCTAAATTTCGATTCCGACCATACATAGAAGTCATATTACCTGAAGTGAAGTTACTCATGGCCCTAAACCACCGACCAACATGCTAGAGCTTAGAACAACCAGTCGGGTCGTTACAGATCCCTTATTCATTGGAGGGAGGCCTACAAAAAGGGTGCAGTAGAATTTGTCCACGGGCAACAATAAAATAACAACAACAACAATATTTTCAGTGTGAACTCACGAGTAGGGTTTGGGTAGAGTGGGGTGTAATGTGTTTACCCTTATAATGGATAATAATTGAATTTGTATGCAGTTTTAAGGGTATATACGCTAATTCAATACAAGTGATTGATGACATTAGATAAGAAAATGAAGAATGGAATAAACAGCCAAACCAACAATAATATTGAGTTCAGGATTGGTTGTAAACTTAACAAGTAGCCCGCCTTTGATTCGGAGCCAAACACTTAGAAGAACAATAGCAAAATTAAGAACTTTGAATTACTTTTAGAGATAGAGAAAACATATGTATATTGACTTGGTATGCGTGTTAGAGTGTCCCTATTGAATAATAAACTTCCCCTTTATATAGTAGTGGAGTTTTAACTTAAGTACAATTCTAAGAAAGGTAAAATGTTCCCGTTGCTAATCATTGATCTGTTATCGATATGGGCCGAGATCCATGCCGTGATATCCTGTTGTGCAAGGATATCACGAACCTTTGTTAATCGTGTGTGGACGTTTGATAATGTTTTTCGAGGTCTTGAAACTTGGACTGGATCCAGGGGCGTGGTCTCGATGGCTCCGACGACAAGTGTTTGTTCGGACCTTGATATGAGTGGCTCCTAGCTTTGATTTTAATTCCTTATAGTTATGCCATTGCTTCATTTGCCCCACCGGGACATCGGGGTGCTTATTAGCCTTAATTATACCCGTATACAAATAGTCCCCTTATTTCTCAAAGAGTAGGTTTGATGAAACGATGAGAAAAAATAGATTTTCTCGTGTTCCTTCCTTCGTACATTACAACCAAAACGATGAAAAAGTCAAAATGTCCCATCAATCATGTTGTTCTGGCTTTGGACACATGTTAACCATCGGTTGGTTGTCTCCGAATGTGAAGTGTTGTGTACTTCCTTTATAGAAGATTCCATCTCTTGTTCTTTTTCCACTTTCCTATCAAGCTTCTACCTTCGAATTCTCTAGCTATCACCAACTTCCTTCAAACCTTCATACCCTCATCCTTGACCTTTAAATTCTCATAGTTGTTCTTAGGTTCTTACCCAGATTTTCGTCGAATCTTCATACTCTGTTCTTCTGCCTTCAAACTTGCTCCTCCATACCTCCATACTTTTTTTTTCAAATCTTCAAACATTCTTAGATAGTAATGGCAAAAATTCCAACTCAGTTCCTCATCATACTGCCTCTTGATCTTCCCAACTAGTCACTGGTACTGAGAAGGTCACTCCCAAAATAGTTGTCCTCGAGACGGCTGCTCCTGAAATGGCTACCATCGAGTCGACTGCCACTAAACCAGCTTCTGAGCCCCCTTGAAAATCTTTTTTCCCAGTGGGTTGTTCAATTGCAGACGACTACAAGGTAGAGAAATCCTTATCCAAACAAGACCGAAATGAGTGAGCATCGAGGTATATATGCCCCGTTACCAAAGCCATCCTTTTCGCGGTCCGAGATCACTATAAATGGGAAGGCTAGGACGTCGTAGTCCCCGGACCTGAGGATGTTAATACTAACATGGAAGTATATTTAAGTGTTTACACTTACCCCTTCACTATGGGCCCGGTAGACCAAGTTGTTTTAGATTTTTACAAGAGATACAAGGTGTGCCTTGGGCAAATCCATCTGTCTCTATGGACGATTATGATCCTTCTCCATTACTTTGTGAATAACATTGAATCTCCTCAGTTCACCATCGACCACTTGCTCCGCCTATATAGTCCCCAAATTTTCCTAGGGGGACTAATCAAGCTTACTCGCTGGGCCAGCAAGGCCCTATTTTTAAGTATTGACGAAGTCCGTGACCGAGGCTGGCAAGGGGGCTTCGTTCAAGTGTAGATCGAAGATCTAATCCCTCCCGAGTTCATGCCATTTCCTGAGAAATGGAATGCATCTCGCAAGTGCAGTCTTTCCTTTAAGTTTTAATTTTTCTTCATTTTCCTTCTCATAATTCATATTTGTTGTTGTGCAGTTGTTGCCCGAGTTCCAAATGCGGTCCCCCGGCTTAAGGAGTGGATCAAAGGTATATGCAAATAGATGTCATACTTGGAGCGCTCATGGCGCGAGATTTCGAAGGGCCGATAGGAGACCCATTCTCATGGTAAGGTTTTCCTTCAAATAATTATTACTGTTAACTCACATCATACTGACCTTTCTTTTTTCTTTTGTAAGTTTGCTTAAGACCATCGAACTTAGGCAAGAAGAAGAAGAAGAAGAAGAAGAAGAATGGCTCACCTTGGCTCCCCGAGCTCCAAGGTAAGGCCAAATAAAAGAGTGGCTCTTAAGCCTAAGCAAGATGATATTTTTGTTGCCCACGGATTGACCCCTCCAGGGGAGCAAGCCATATCCGAAGGGGAGGACTGTGAGATCAAACTCCTGTCAACTCAAGGGCTTTATATGGAGATGGGGGCTGAGACCCCCCGAGATGCCGCCTTCTCTTTAAAGGAAGTGCTCGATGCAATAGAAATTATAGGGACCCCCTCTTACACCGAGTCCATGCTTGAGGAGGACCAAGAAGGAAAAGACAAGTCTAATGAAGGGGTTTATGGAGAAGACGATCCCCTTCATTATTTCTTTGATGGTGTTGACTCGTCCACTTTTAAAGATTTTTTTGAGCTGGGCAACCTGGAAGTCTCGAAAAACGATACATCTTTGGAAGCTGGCAGGCCAAGTTTGAGCCAAAAATTGAATAATCAGTTTCCCGCTCCGAGTGTGGACCTCGGTCATAAGAGATCAGTTATTCTTATCGTCCCAGAGGATTCCCAAGTTCTATATGCCCCTGTGGGAATAGCCATCTACCTCCAATGCCTGGTGACCAAGGAGGAACGGGCAAAAATGAAAGGTGAATGTGTCGTGCCTTTTCAATGAGGCACATCAGGTGTTGAATTGGGTAAGGCATCATTATGTCTTTTTGAATTTACTTAGGTTTCAATATCTCTCACGTCTTTCATTATTTTGTAGGCCTCGGTACTTCATCATGAGAGCTTCCTTCAGTAACGAGTCAAGGACAATCAACTCGAGCTCGAGCTTAAGGAGCAGGCTAAAAAATGAGATATGTACAAGCTCTTTAGCGAGTAACAAGACGGGGCCATCAAGAACCTTCAGGCCGAGCTAGATGGGGCTCATAAGGAAGCTTCAACCCTGAGGCGGGAACATGCCGACCTAATTGAAAAGGTAAAGGTCTTTGAAGTTAGTAACGAGGAACTAGTCATGGCTACTAACAACCAAACCTCGCAGGTCCAGTAGAAGATCAACCTGATTGCCAAACTCCGAGTTGAATGGAATTAGGCCAAGCCATGGTTAATGGGAGGAAAAGCAAAATAGACTGGCTGGCTTTAGAGAAGGAAATCGCCCAGGAAAAGCTGGCATCGGTAGAGGTTCAACTTCGAGTGGCGAAGAAGAAAGATGACAAGCGATCCTAGCTGAATGACGTTCTCCGAGCATAAGTGAGGTCAGCTCTAGAAAAATGGGACACCCTCAGTAAGGAATACGAAGCAATAAATTCCATGTTGGAAACAACCTCCGCTGATGTTTAAGTGATGGTTGCCCAGCACAAGGCCGATGTCGAAGCAGAGGAGGCCCGCGTGAAGACTAATGGTAAATATATGAGGCGAATGTCTCAAAGAAAGACCCTCGATGAGATCCATGCCCAAGGCTTCAACCTATTCACCGAGATCAAGGAGGAAAAAAATCTTGAGGCCAAGGCAAATAAAATTTCTGAGCCCGAAGGTGCTGAGAGCTCTGAGGGTTCTGAGGGATCCGAAGGCTCCGATGGTTTCGGCGACGAATCAGGCCCCATTGAAGATCAGGCATGAATGCCTTAGAACTTTTTTAGTTTTTGTATTGTGTATATTTTTTGTTTATTTTGAGTTCATTTTCGTTAGGCCTTTGTAAATACATTTCGGAAGTAAAGTTTATCCTTTTTGGCAATTTTGAGTCTCTACTTTTTTAGAATCTTTTCATAACTTCTATTCTTGAATATATTTCTAATGCCTTAGCATGGAATCAAATGTAGTATAAGTCATTTGCTTTTCGAAGGTCCGAACAGAGCCTGATTTTGATGGAACTTTATTTGCTCGAGGCTTTGAAAACTCGGAGTGACCGAAAGTTTTCTCAAGATGCTTAAGTGATTTTACACGATGCTTAACAGATTTAGAAATTTTATGAAGGCCTTATGTTTTGATTACGAGTTGTGGATGTCTCTGAGCTATTTTTTAGCGTGGTTGTAGCCTTTTATGTTCAGGCACTACCTAATAGGCTTTTTTCCTCCGGGATTTGGTAGTCCGAGTTGCCTGAACTTATTTTGGATGCCAGTTCCTGAGTAGGGGTAGCCCTTGGACTCGATAATCCCCAAATAGGGATAGTCTTTAGGCTCGATAATACTCGAATAGGGGTATCCCTTGGGCTTGATAGTCTCAAATAAGGATAGCACTTAGGCTTGATGCTAAGAGGATAAAATACGTAATAGTAAGGTGGAAACTTTCTTTCATTTCTGTGTGTAAAGTACATGATCGGAAATGTATAAAAACTTGTATTATGGCTAAGGTGGCCTACACATGCATGGTTCTCTTGACCGTTTGGCCCTTACAATAAATCCTAACCACCGAGCCCAAGCTGTCCAAGTACAAAGTTTCCTTCATTCCTTGCTAAGAAACATTAACCCGAGGGTGATGGCCCCCAGTATTCGAGGTCAATTTTGAGAGGGATCAGATACTATTGATGTGACCATTGGCTACGATTTAAAATTGGACTTCAAATCTAAGTTAGCATAATTTACTATTGCCTCGTTAAAAACCTTACCAAAAAATCCATTCGGGACAAAACTGGTTCAAGGGAAAAAGTGTGCAATGTGTTCTTTAGACCTAATAGTCACATTCTCCTTTGGTTGTTGCATGCAAGTGTTAGCCCGATTCATAGTATTACAAAAAACTAAATGCGATCATAACTTAGTAGTACTACATTAATTGCATCACGTTCCATTTGTTTGGTAGCTATGCACCATTTCCCCCTTTGAGTTGTACTAGCCCTTGCAGGTAATTCCGATGACTCAATATGGTCCTTCCTATCCGTTCCCAACTTTCCCTCGTTCCGATTTTAGGTATGCATTGTTACTTTTCTTAACACCAAGTCCCCAATCTTGA
Source organism: Nicotiana glauca (assembly GCA_026770625.1). NCBI lineage: Eukaryota > Viridiplantae > Streptophyta > Magnoliopsida > Solanales > Solanaceae > Nicotiana > Nicotiana glauca. The sequence goes on from MU769512.1 coordinate 125,060, forward strand.
AGTGTCAAATGTTGGATCTTCGATTATAATATCTATCTATCCGCTATTTCTGGGCGGCCAACCGGACTAGGCATGCCTCTCGTCTTTCATCTAATAATTCCAGGCTCATACTCATGGCCTTAACGTTTGATTCTTCAGTCGCATATCATATGCTGAGGCTCGGTTCCCCCACTTCGACCGATATTAATGCTTTGTCATCGTAGACTAACAAAAATAGGGTGGACCCGGTACTAAACTTCAATGTTGTACGATATGCCCACAAGACTTCAAATTTTCCTTCCATTCCCCTTTGGCATCGACAAATATCTTCTTTAAGTTTTGAAGTATACTCTTGTTTATTGATTAGGCATGTTCATCCCCACTAGGGTGATCGGGTATTTATAAGATATTTTTGATCTTGTGATCTTTGAAAACCTTTTTTACCTTGCTGCCAATGATATGCTTCCCATTATCACACACTATCTCGGCCAAAATCCTGAACCGACATATTTAGTAGTCCCAAATGAAGTCAGTGACTTCTTTTTCCCAGAATTTCTTGAATGCTTGAGCTTCAACCCATTTAGAAAAATAATCGATCATAAAACATGAATTGAGCCTTACCAGGTGCTCATGGTAGGGAACTGATGATGTCCATTCTCCATTTTATGAACGGCCATGGAGTCAAGACCGATTGTAGTAGCTCTCCGGTTTGATAGATCATCAGTTCGTGTCTTTGACAACTATTGTATCTTTGTATGAAGTTCTTCATATCTTTCTCCATGTCGATCCAGTAATACCCAGCACTGATTATCTTACGAACTAAAGATTATGCCCCCGAATGGTTTTCACAAGTTCCTTTGTAAACTTCCCTCAAACATATTCAGTATCTCCTGGACCCAAGCATATTAAGAGCGGGCCATCGAATGTTCTTCTAAACAGAGTCCCTTCGGATAGGCTAAATCTGGTTGCCTTCGTGTGCAGGGTTCTTGATTTTTTAGGATCCGGGGGCAACTTCCTAGACTTCAAATAATATATGTATTTTGATAGGTTACATGTACTTTGGTCATAAGTACTTTGCTTTAGGTTTGATGATCTAACAAACTTACTATTGAAAACCAGATAAGGAACCTATTACACATATACAAGACCTTAAGATTACAAGGTTCTAGGTTGGAATTCAGCGTGGGATATGATTCAACTCTTCAGAGTGGAAGGAACAGCTGATGGAATAGGTCCCTACCATTTCCCGAGGAGATTGTATGAAGTCAACTCTCCAACTGGAAAGTTGTTGCCTGCACACACTACTGTACAGGAATAGTGCAGGAGTCAACTTTTCGTGGAAGGCTTTTTACCTACCTTGCTTACATCATTGTATGTTAGGTCACACATGTATATAACATCAAGGGAGGAAAAACACATTCACTTGAACACTTAGAGATTTCACTCATGCTCACTCATGTGACTATCCAGCAAGGAAGTTTCAAGTGCTTCAAGAACAAAGAAGAAAACAACTATGGACATGTTCCCACATCAAGTCATTATATGTCCTTAGTTGAATTGTAACTTTGTAATAGTTCTTCAATTGTAATTCCTATCTAGCTTGTTTAGAAGCATTCTATAGGAACCCCTTTGTGAACCTTAAACTTGTGTGTTTGAGTCTTGGCTAGAGTTAGTCATGTTGTAAAGTCTTTGTAATAGAGTTATTACAAAGTGGCTTGTAATAGAGTATTACAAGTTAGTGAGAGATTAAAAGGTTAATTCCTAGTTTGCATAGGTTTAAATCTAAAAGTTGCTCAGTAGTGAAGTTGAAATCATACAAAGGTAGGTCGTTATTTTTAATCCCGTTGAGCTGGAAATTTTCCACGTGAAATTACTCTTGTCGTTATATTTACTGCAGTGTGCGTGTGTAACTATGAATTTGATAGAGAACCTTGTTCTCTATAGAGTTTGGTGGACCCTTATATTCTACTAATTGGTATTAGAGCTGGTTCTTTCTATCAAGTTAACACCTAGAAAGAATCCTCATGGCTGCGCTCCTCCAAACTTCGAAGAAGGATAGTCTACTTACAGACCTCCAAGGTTCAATGGGCAATATTATGGATGGTGGAAAACGAGGATGCACGACTTCATCATGGCTGAAGATTCTGAGCTATGGGATGTTATATGTGACAGACCCTTTGTCCCTACCAAGAACATTGGCGAGTCAGGTGTAGTCATTCCCAAGACCAGGAAGGAATTTAATGATGCTGATATAAAGGCTATAGAAAAGAACTTTTGTGCCAAGAAAATTCTTGTTTGTGGCATTGGTCCTGATGAATATAACAGGATATCAGCATGTCAATCAGCAAAAGAGATCTGGGAGGCTTATTAGACAGCTCACAAGAGAATAACACAAGTGAAGAAATCCAAGATTGATATGCTCACAAATGAATATGATATCTTCAGCATGAAATATGATGAATCCATCCAAGATATGCACACTCGATTCACCTCCATCATCAATTATCTTCACTCCCTTGGTGAAAGTATTCCGAGAAACAAGCTTGTCAAAAAACTCCTTCATGTACTGCCCAGTTCATGGGAAAGCAAAGTTAACGCCATTAAAGAGGCTAAGGACTTGCAGACACTAACCATGGATGAACTTTTTGGAAACTTGAAAACCTATGAAATAAAGAATAAGAAGGACAATGAAAGAAGAGAGCCCAAGAAGGATAAGAACCTGGTCCTCAAGACGGACAATAATGACTCAAGTGGTGAAGACGGGGACATGGACTACTTGACAAGAAGATTCCAAAAAGGGGAAGTTCTAGAAAGCCAAGAAATTATGACATGTGTCATAAATGTGGCAAGCCGGGACACTTCATCAAGGATTGCCCCCTCCTAAAGCAAGATCAGTACAACAACAACTTGTGAGCACGTGATTTTTGCCCTACATGAAAAAAAAACTCCTAAAAATAGACCAAAGTATTTTTCTTTATTTAGTTGCATTTCACACATTTTTAATATTTTTAAAATCATAGAAAACCCATAAAAAGTGTCACATTTTAATTTTATGCCACCTTATGTTCAATTTGCATTTAGGAATTAATTACATTGAGTTAATTGTGTTATTAATCAAAAAATCAAAAAAAATATAGTCATTTTAACATAGATAATTAGCTTAATTTTACAATTTGAATTAATTTAGGAATTTAGTTTAGGTTTTTAATTAATTAAGGAAGAAAAGAAAACAAAAGAGAAAGGGAATTGAAAAAGCTTGGTCTTAAATTTGAATTGGGCCACACGTTTTAGAAGCCCAAGTTTCCCCCCAACCCAACCCAAATCGGGTTGACCCGACCCGGCCCAATACCCAACCCTAGACCTAAAGCCTAAAACCTAGACTCTATAATACACAAGATATACGACTGAAAAGAGACTAGAGAGCGCCACAATTCACAAAAATCCCACCCCTTAAGATCGTCTCCTTGACCCCACCCCAAGTCACTGGACCTCACACCACCCCCCTTTACTAACTCACCGAAAAACATGCACAAACCAGCCGCCCACCCACCAGATGCTTGAACAACAGTGGCGAACTCCTCTACACAACATCCATTCTTCTTCCTCACATCTCTTTCAACAGAGGAACAACTCAGACCCCCTACACACCATCGAGAAACGACCAGATCCCATCCTTCTCCATGTCCTAACAGCAACCAAACTCACCTTAATTCAAATTAAAAAAAACGAATGATACAGTGAGAGGGAAAATGGGAAAGTGAGAATGAGTTAGGATTTGACGAGGAGAAATTTTCCAGCGATGTACATGTTTTCGTTGACTGCTATACTTGGTTTCTTTGGGATGTCGACCGCACTTATTATGAGGGAATGTTGTCTGTTGGTTTTCTAGTTTGCTGGCCGGAAAAGTAAACTCATACCGCTTCTAGTTCAAGTTTTCTGATGCTGAGTCGAGGTTTTTGTTGCTTGCCGGGGTTTTGTTCGCGATTTCGTTGCCTATGAGCCTCGAAATAGTGTAGGCATCTGAGTTTAAGATTCAATTAAAGGTCCATCTCTTACTTTTTTTTAAAGTTTTCTGTTTGTGTTTTTGCATCTTATGAATAAGAATGTTAATGACAGTTTATCCCGTTTTGGTTAGAGTGGGATTCATAATTCAGCGTTTCTTTGTATGCATTTCAGTCGACAATTTGGTGAATGTTGAGCTTGAGTTGGAATTTCGTTTATTTATGAAATATGTAAGGCTTTGCATGTGTGTGAATTGATTTGTTCATATCCCTCCTAATATCTAGCGTTCAGTGAACTCCTTTTGCTGGACTTTGAGACTATTATTTGTTTTATTCTAGCTTAATGTGTGTGAATTGTTTGTTTGCTTGGAGACTTTGATCTCCGTGGTTTTGAATTTGCTCGCTCGGTTACCTACTCGCATTTACTCCAATTGGTTATAGCTGGACATGATGCTGTCACAATATAGATATTTTCCCTCCGTCTGTAGTTCTCTTTTAAATTAGAATTTGAGGTGTGCCGTGCTGAACGAAAATGACAATTGCATGGCCCTCATTTGATTAATCTTGTTTTGTCCTTAGAATTCGAGGTGTGCCATTTAGTAAATTCCATGGCCCTCGTAAATTGCAAATGCGAAATTGCTTTAGGCACGCTAGTTAATAATATTACCTTCTTAAACTCGGGTGCGCATTTATGTGACCCAAATCCAAATCTCAACGATGTTAAAATATGTCAAAAGACACGGGTGCATTTATGTGACGTGGTTCGAGACATGTTTTAATAACGTTGCAATTTTCTCTAAAAATGAATAAAAGCAGTTAAAAGTTAAAATTTTCACATAGGTTCATAATTGTTTAAAATCGGATAATTTAAGCCGAATATGACAGTTGAGCAACCGTGTTAGAACCACGAAACTCGGGAATGCCTAGCACCTTCTCCCGGGTTAACAAAATTCCTTACTCGGATTCATGGTGCGCAGACTGTTTAACAGAGTCAATAATTTCCTCGATTCGGGATTCTAAATCGGTGACTTGGGACACCATAAATCTCCCAAGTGGCGACTCTGAATCTCTTAATAAACGAATCCCATTTCGATTGTCCTTTAATTGAAAAAACTTCTTTATGCCCTTACGGGGTGTAGGTGAAAAAGGAGGTGTGACACAACTTTGACAAAGGAGCCAAGAGGAACCAGGTTCCTGATAAACACTTCAAGAGGAAGAATGATGTTGACAATGTTATAAAGCAAGCTCTTGCTGCATGGAGAGAATCCTCTAGCAAATTTGAAGAAGAAAATGACCATGGTGGTAGTTCAATGATGGTAGTGGAAAATGAAACAACTGAGTATGATTCAATCTTTGCTTTAATGGCTCAATCTGATGACAATGAATATGACGACGACAATGAGGTAAATTTTCTAGATGTTCAGAGAAATCTGAAATCTTACTCTCCTAAAAAGCTCATGTCATTAGCAAGTGTGCTAATTGATGCATACCATAGTCTTATCAATGATAAACATGCATTAACTATGGAACAAGGGTAAGCTGAACAAACTAGAGATGACTTAGTAGCCGATGTAGTCGATTTGAAAGAAACAATAGATAGGCTAAAAAAATAAAACAATGCCTTAGAAGAGAAAATTGCAAGTATATAACATGAAAGAGATGATCTAATGGTTGTTGTAGTGGACTTAAAAGAAACCATCGGGTGTGCAAGTAAAGAAAAAGAAACCCTACCTGAGAGATTTGCTATCATTGAGCGAGAAAGAGATAACCTAGTAGTGGTGGTAGTAGACTTGAAAGAAACAATTGAGGAATTTAAAATAGTAAATAGGCCTAGAAACTTTGAAAGGGGAAGTAACTTGCAAGTGAGGCACACATTAAGCTTGAAAATGAGTTGAATTTGCTGAAGACTAGTTTGTGTGTTGAACTTGAGAAAAAGAAACTGCTTCAAGAAGAACTAGGGAAGGTAAATAGTGACCTTGAAAAATCGCTTAAGTGGATCGGGTCCTGCGATGCTATCACTGTCATGTACACCCACGATGGGGGGAAATAGGCAGGGTATTGGGTTTTAAAGGGAAAAGACTCCCTACAGCCCTCATAACAAGTACGTTACTGTAACTGACAATTGGCTATGTACCCAATGTGGTAACAATGGGCACCTCAAGGAAAACTGCATGGCCAAGGCTCAGTCTTATCAAAAAAATAAAGTCTTTGCTAAGAGAGTAACTACTGCTAAAGGACTGGTCCGTCAAATAGGAAATACATTATTCCAACTTGGACTAAAAGAGCACTCATTCATCTGTTCTCTCTTAACAAGGGACCCAAACTCGTTTTGGTTCCTACATCTAACCCTTGATTTCCTTGTGCAACGAGCAGTGAAGGAGAGTAACCAACAATGATATATGGACAGTGGCTGCTCAAAGCATATGACTGAAAATATGATCAATTTTCTTTCACTAAAAGCCTTGCAAGCAGAGAGTGTACCCTTTTGGAAATAGCTAAAAGGGCTACACTTTAGAAGTTGGAAGATATGTGACAAGGGAAATAAAGTAGAATTCTTGTCCAGGATATGCACAATATCAAAGCCTGTGACTGGTGAGGTAAGGCTGTAAAAAAAGTTATAAGAACACTTACGGTGTTATGCTTGAGCCTCTACAGAAGTGGTGATACAAGTTGGTTGAGAGTTGTTGAAAAGGATGCTGAATTTTGGGGCAGAAGGCTGGAATATGCTAGTTTTTCATCACTGAATAAACTAGCCCTGAAGGACCTGGTTCGTGATCTGACCAAGTTGAGTATCAAGGAACACAAAGTGTGCGATAGGAAAGTATGTCAGATCTCCATTCAAGCCCAAAAGAGGCAGTCATCACCTGAAGGCCACTTGATCTTCGGCATATGGATCTATGAGAAATAGTGAGAGATCCAAACAGGAAAGAAAGAAGATATATCTATTTGACAGTGATTGACTACTCCAGGTCCACTTGGACTCTATTTTTCAGAACCAAGGATGAGATCCTTCAAGTCGTCGTGTCTTTTGTCAAGAAGATCTAAGTATAGATAAAAACAAATGTGGCTTGCATCAGATCAGATTATGGAACAGGTGTGGATAATGCCAGAGTGGATGAATGCGGCATTCTAAGAAGAATTACCCAACCTCTTAGCTCCAGGAACACCGCATCAAATGGAGTTGTGGAAAAAAAGAACTAGACTCTTGAAGATTTGGCATTGTAAACATTATTTGATAGAGGGATTTCAAACATCTTGACCAAAGTTGCTGACTCATTTGAGGATATCTGGGTACAAATATTATGTTCTCAACAATGGGAAGTATCAGCTTTGAAAATCTAATGCTATAAAGAGATGGAGTAATTCTCCTGATGTACTCGTCTCAAGAGGGAACATAAATACTGATCAAGGTGGAGAACACTCATTGATTCCAGCAAGGAACCCGATCCCACGACTACAACAATAGAAGCTGAAAATCGAGTTGTCAAAAAGGGTTTGGTATAGAAGCATCACAAGTCATTAGCACTCCCATTGCCAAAGCTACACGCCTAGAAATGGATGAACCTGGTTCTTCTCTAAATCAAACCATGCATAGAGGCATCATTGGATCACTCATGTATCTCACTGCAAATAGACCAGACATTATGTTCAGAGTTGGGTTTTGTGCAAGGTTTCAGTCAAATCCAAGGATTCTCATCTGAAGGTTGTTGTAAGAATTTTGAGATATCTTAGAGGAACACAGAACTAGGTTCTCTACTATCTTCAAGTATTGGATAGGAAAAGCACGTTCAAAATAGGACATTCTCTGGGTTTCTGTCTTACTTCATGAGACTCAAGGAAGCAAAATTCAATGGCACTCGCAACAGCTGAAGCGGAATATGTACCATCCACCTCCTATTGTGCTCCAATGCTGTGAATCAAGCAGCAATTTGGAAGACCTTGAGTCCAACTCAAGATGGTCAAATACGTTGATTTCTGAAGATCAAGTTGCTGACATCTTCACCAAAGTCTGGAGAAGAAAACATTCTGAGAAAATCTCCTTGCACTGGGGATGATAAAACCCAACTGAGTACATGGTTCCTTATGATTGGTTATGAAAGTCATAGTCAGGTAAAATTTAGCTAAAGTGTTTTCTAGCTAAGTCTAACTCACATCAATACCGTTATAGGTAGACACTTATGATGACTACAGAAGTAGATGTTGTAGTACATGCTAAAAAGGGGGTTAAACTCACTAGCCAGACCTATTAGGGAACCTAGTTTTTCTGATACAGCTTAGTAGCTTCTTTGTTCTTTCATACACAATTTAAAATGGACAAAACCAATGCAAAATCATCATCAGCAGCGTGGCAATCTCTTTAACTTGTGTCTTTTCATCCAAAGTGTCATACCTTTTCTAGAATGATACAACTCCCCAAGAAAAAGGTTGACGCTATTTTAGAATCGGTGCCTCATCATAAATAAATCAATATCACATCCCTTCACTTCCAAATTCAAAACCTCCTCTATGCTTTCTCTCTTCTCAATCCACAACCTTTTGAATACAATCTCACCATGTTTGAAAATCAAGCAACCTCCAATGTACCCGATAACATTGTGATTGAGTCCACACTATTCAGACTCCGTCCCCACCAAAATCACTATTCCAAATCCTAAAGTAGAGTCTTCTTCATACTCTACTTCCTCTCCTACCCACTCTGACTCTGTTCTTTATCTGAGCAAGTTTGAGAACGTTTGTCCTCCTCCAGTCTCATCGATCAAACAGAGTAAACAGGGTGAACAGGGAAAATAAGGGAACCTTGTTCAGGAAACATCAACTCTCTCCATTGTTGGACATTCGAATAAAAATCCAATGGTTAGTCATGAAAAGACTGGGAAAACCATGAAAGGAAGTGATTCTATAGGTATCACTCTTCTTTCTATTGAAATTGCCATGAAACCACAAAAAGGGAGGGAATTGAAAATATACTCTCCATTGCCTCATAAGCGGTTGTTGTGGTGGAAGGTGGAGGAGGAGTCTGAGCCTTAGGGGTAAGAGCCTCAGTCCAGAGGAGGTTGGGGAGAAATTATTATATTTGAACAATCGATTTAGGATGACACTACTGGGGTCCCAAGTGGTGAACCTAATCCCTCCTCGAAGGATCCAGGTCATGGGTCATCCCCCCAGGTCAGTGTTGATCCTGCTTCTTCTCCCCATTTCTATGCTGATCCTCTGAATATGGTGGTGCCTGAGATGAATTCTGACAATGAAGAAGACACAGATGATTTGAAATATGCTAGTTTTATCAGGGCTAGGAGTAAGCCAGTTATAGCTCCAGAGTCAACCCCTAAGAAAACCATTATCGGTTGCAGCAAAATGAGGCTCTGGAGTTTGCTCTTAAGAAGAGTCAAAGGAGCAAATGAAAGAGAAGGCTGATAAAGGATGGAAAAGTTATGCATGAAAATATCGTCCCTGCGATAAATATTGATGAGGAACCAGAAGAGGAACCTAGTTCCTTAACCCATAATTCCTCGAAGCAGAAGCACTATCTCTCAATCTATAAGGCATACTTCTACAAATGCTGAAATTACTTTCAAGAGTGTTGATGCTGCTTCCAGTGAAAATTTGGTGAAGAATTCTGGTGAAAAGTCAGTGAAAGAGAGTGGTGACAAGTCTGATGATGAAGAAGTAGAAAATCTGGTGAACATATGTAGAAAAAGTCAGTGGAGAAAGGAAAGTCTGTTCATAAGTCTTTAAAAAGAAAAATGGGTCATGACGAGGAACCTGGTTCCATCAAGAAAGAAAAAATCAGTGAGTCTCTGAGTTCTGCGAAAAGGAAGTTGAGAAATCACAAAGTACCGTGGGCCTGCACATTTGCCTCTGACATTCTAGAACGTTCTGGGATGATACAATATTACAAATAAGGTTCCCAAAGTGTATAAGAAGGAGGTACGGAGTTTCTATACTGACCTCTTCACAGTAGAGGGAGATAAAATTTGTTTGTTGATAAATGGGGTGGATATATTGATGGACTCTACCTTATTAGGGTCAATTCTAGGTGTTCCTAGCGAAGATTGTCATCTGTTCAGGGTGCCTGCCTATCAAACTTTAGAAATGCCATTGTCAAGGACAAGGTAAGGCAATAAAACATAGGGAATATGTGCATAAGAAGGCATTCCTTCTAGTATATCAACTGCTTTTTGAGATGGTTATTAAAGTATTGCTTTCCCGCGCTGAGAGAAGATTTGTTACATCCAAAGCTGACATGTTCCTTATGGAAGCCTTAGATAATTTTACCACCATCAATTTTTCCTTCCATAATTATTGAGCATATGCATAAGGTAGAAAACCTTAAGGATGGGAATCCTGGACTTATTTATGGTTTTCTTCTTACAAAGGTCTTTGAGTTCTTCAAAGTACCTCTGCGACAGGCCAAAGTGGGCACTAAAAATCAATCATTTCCAAAAACTACTCTGAGGATTGTGAGTGTATTGACAAGGTTAGAGGATTTGGGAGCACTTCCACTATCTCTCTACTGATAAATGCTTAGAACAGTGCCACAGAGGCAATCCAGAAGTTCAAGGCTAGGAATGCAATTCTTGAGAGTCAGCTCAGTCAGTTACAAGAGGAACCTATATCTAGTAGTTCTCAGAGCTCAGAAGTTGCACGCCTAACAAATAAGAATGTTGAACTTAGGAAATAGGTGGAGGACCTGAAAGAAAGACTGCTCAATGAGCAAATATCCATAAATGCTCACATAGATCTTGTTCTCCAAGCCCTTGCTTTCTCTTCCAAGCCTCCTTCCTCCAGTGTCCCCTAAAGAATGTCCCCTCAGTGTCAAATTTCCAGTGTCCATCTTCTTAGTTATTTTTGTGTGATGTTTTATATTGTTTCTAGTACTTGTTTTTGTTTGTTTTAAACTATAGATGATAACAATGATTCTGTTCCCGCCTGTAAAAGTACAAATTTGGTTAATGCAAGTGGTTTCCTTTTTACTGTTTATGCTGCTGATCTTCTGTCTATTTTTTCTATCATGTAGTGTGTACACACGTGGCATGAGTTAACTACGCTAGACTTCTTTATGCTACTTACTTGTTCTGTGCTTTTTATGATGCCAAAATAGGGAAGATTTTATTGAATAATAAAGATTCAGGGGGAACTCAAAGAGGTTCAGGTACTGATTAAGGGGGAATGCCTTTTCAGGGGGAAACTTAAGGTCTTTCTAGTTCACAGTCTGGTTCTATGTGACTCTTTCTGGGATTTTCAATTATGAGTTTGTCATCATTTAAAAAGGGAGAATTGATATGTTATGAGTACTTTGGTCATAAGTACTTTGCTTTATGTTTTGATAATCTAACAAACTTACTATCCAGAACCAAATAAGGAACCTATTACACATATACAAGACCTTAAGATTACAAAGTTCTAGGTTGGAATTTAGCGTGGGATATGATTCAACTCTTCAGAGTGGAAGGAAAAGATGATGGAATAGGTCCCTACCATTTCCCTAGGAGATTGTACGAAGTCAACTCTCCAACTGGAAAGTTGCTGCCTGCACACACTACCGTACAGGAATAGTGCAGCAGTCAACTTTCCATGGAAGGCTTTTTACCTATCTTGCTTACATCATTGTATGTGAGGTCACATATGTATATTAACATCAAGGGAGGTAAAACACATTAACTTGAACACTTAGATATTTCACTCAACCTCACTCACGTGACTATCCAAAAAGTAAGTTTCAAGTGCTTCAAGAACAAAGAACAAAACAACTACGGACCAGTTCTAACATCAAGTCATTATATGTCTGTAGTTGAGTTTTAACTTTGTAATAGTTCTTTAATTGTAATTGCTATCTAGCTTGTTTAGAAGCATTCTATAGGAACCCCTTTGCAAACCTTAAACATGTGTGTTTGAGTCTTGACTAGAGTCAGTCATGTTGTAAAGTCTTTGTAATAGAGTTATTACAAAGTGGCTTGTAATAGAGTATTACAAGTTAGTGAGAGATTAAGAGGTTAATTCTTAGGTTGCATAGGTTTAAATCTAAAAGTTGCTCAGTAGTGAAGCTGAAATCATACAAGGGTAGGTCATGGTTTTGAATCCCGTTGAGCTAGGAACTTTCCATGTAAGATTCCTCTTGTCATTATATTTACTGTAGTGCGTGTGTGTACTGTTGAATCTGATAGGAAACTTGGTTCTCTATAGAGTTTGGTGGACCTTTATATACTATCATATTTGTTCCTCCAATCCCAAGTTAAACTCGTTGAGTTTATTTTGGCATGGCCTTCTTCTACTACTGATTTCATGAGTTGTACTACTAATCCCGAACTAAATTTATCATTAGCAAATGATGACCCCAAGTTAACGAGAGCATCGACCTCACTATTTTGATCTTAGGGCACGTGTTGTAGGGTCCATTCCTGGAATCGATGCAGCATTACCTATAATTTATATAAATACCTTCGTATTCGTTCCTCTTTTACTTTGAACTTCCCATTGATTTGATTAACCACAATAAGGGAATCAAACTTAGCTTCGACCACCTCGACCTCAAGACTTTTGGCCAGTTCAAGGCCTGCAATCATAGCCTCATACTCGGCCTCATTGTTAGTCAATTTCACAATTCTAATAGACTGTCTAACTCTGTTTCCTTTAGGCGGCTTCAATACGATACCGAGTCCGGAACCCTTTGCGTTTGAAGCACCGTCCGTAAAGAGGTTCCAGGTTCCCATGGAAGTCCCCGAGGTTAACAACAGTTCCTTTTTGACTTCGGGTATTAAGGTCGGGGTAAAGTCGGATACGAAGTCTGCCAAGATTTGTGATTTAATGGCAGTTTGAGGTCGATATTCGCTATTGTACCCGCTAATTTCTACGGCCCATTTGGCCAATCGACCCAAGAGCTCGGATTTTTGCATAATATTCCCTAGCGGGTAAGAGGTTACGACACATATGGGGTGGCATTAAAAGTATGGTTTCAAATTTCTGGAAGCGCTTAGCAAAGCAAGCGCCAATTTTTCCAGGTGAGGATACCTCGTTTTAGTCTTGCCTAGAGTTCTATTAACATAGTGAAAAGGAAATCACATACCTTCCTCTTCTCGGACTAAGACCTTACTTACCGCCACCTCGGATATTGCCAAGTAAAGGTACAACTACTCATCCACCTTCGGAGTATGGAGCAGGGGTGGACTCAAAATATATTGTTTGAGCTCTTCCAAAGCTTTTTTACATTCCATAGTCCAAGAAAAGTTATCCGGCTTCTTCAATAACAAGAAGAACCGATGGCTTTTATCTAAGGACCTTGATATGAACTGGCATAGGGCAATTATGGGTCTGGTTAGCCTCTGAATGACCTTGACACTGTCCACTATGATGATGTCTTGTGTAGCTTTGATTTTATCGAGATTGTTCTCAATCCCTCAGTTGGACACTATGAATCCAAGAAATTTTTCGGATCCGATCCTGAATGCATATTTTTTTAGGTTCAACTTCATATCTATCCTTCTAATATGTCAAAGGATCTATGCAAGTGTTTCATATGGTCCCTTACTCACAAGGACTTAAATAACATGATGTCAATATAAACTTTCACTAATTTCCTATCTGTTCTTCGAACATCCGATTTACTAGGCGCTGATAAGTGGCACCGACGTTTTTTAGTCCGAACGACATTACGTTATAACAATAGGTGTCAAATTTAGTGATAAAGGAAGTTTTATCTTAATCACCCGGGTCCATCCAGATTTGGTACCCAGAATAGGCATCGAGAAAGTTGAGTATCTCGTGCCCGGCCATTGCATCGATCATGCGATCGATTTTAGGCAAAGAAAAAGAGTCCTTAGGTCACTCCTTGTTCAAGTATTTATAATCTACAAATATTCTTAATTTATTTCCCTTTATAGGCACTACAACTACATTAGCTAACCAAACCGAGTACTTAACTTCCCAAATAGAACATATTTTAAATAGTTGAGATACCTTGGCTTTGATGAATATATGCCTGACTTCGGACTGATGTATCCTATTTTGTTTAACCGGGTGAAACTTCAGATCCAAGCTCATCTTATGAGTGGTTATCTATGGCGGGATCCCTGTCATATCATGATGGGACCAAGTGAAATAGTCTATGTTAGTCATAAGGAATTCAATGGTTTTTTTCTGAGCTCGGGAGTTATCCATGTGACCTTCCGATCGGGCAAGAATTCGATCAATATGACTTGCTCCAGCTCCTCAACTATCAACTTGGTGGCATCGAAATAATCAGAGGCGATGAACGACCTAGGGACTCTGTAGTCATCATCCTCGCCTTCTCCTTGCTTCTCCGGTTCGGTCGGGGCCAATATCGATGATTGCTATTTAATTTCTTCCCTCCTAACCGGCTTCGTGTTCTTTGATGTCGAGAGTGCGGACATCGGGATCACTTCATCGACTGCAAAGATTTCTTTTGCAGTCGGCTGCTCTCCGTAAACCATTTTGATTCCTCTCGGTGTGGGGAACTTCAGTACCTGGTGTAGTGTCGAGGGTACTGCCCACATGCTGTGAACCCAAGGCCTTACGAATAAGGAGTTATACCTCAGGTCCCCCTCGATCACATAGAATTTAGTATCATGAATTGTCCTCAGGGGTATTCACTAGCAAGGTTATTTCTCCTTTCGTAGTTTTGCATGAAATGTTGAATCGATTCAAAACCCGGATTGCTAGCACTATTTGGTGTTGCAGACCCAACTGCTCTACGACCATTAATCTGATAATATTGGCTGAGCTACCTGAATCAATAAACGCACACTTAACTCAAGATTTATTTATAAGTACATATATTGTAGTGCATCATTATGATATTGTACGATGCCTTCGGCATCCTTGTCGTTGAACAAAATGGTTCTCTCCGGAATATAATCCCGGGTTCATTTTTCCCTTGTGATGGACAACTTAGTGCGCTTTAACATTGGTCCTTGGGGGACATCGACTCCTCCAATAATCATGTTGATAAAGTGTTGAAGTTCTTGTTGTTCGGTCTGTTTGTTGGAGTAGCTGGTCCACTTATTCTCTTAATTGTCGGTAGTCCTCGGTCCTGTGGCTATGAGTGGCATGGTACTTGCGCATCATGTTAGGGTCTCTCTGGGTAGGGTCGTACTACAATGGTCGAGGACATTTGGTATCCTTGATGTGCTCAATGGCAGATACAATACTTGCAGCATCAACATTAAAGTTATATTTCGATAACGTTGGTGCCTCATTGGCCCCAGCGGCCTATCAAAACCTTTTTTGCTCGAATCCCTAGCTTTTATGGCCTCAATCGACCCTCTTCTTGTTTCTTGTAGGGTTACGCCCAAATCCGTTAATCCTTCAATCTCCGTTATACAGATGATATCAATCTCTACTCGGTCTTGGTTCATGGTCAATGACTCTCTTAGACCTGCCATTAGTTTTGATAGGATAAACGGACACGGAGTGGTCCCGAGCTGATCGTCCTCAACTCTAATTTTTGACCGGTACATATTATAGATGTCGGCCTAAGTCACCACCGGGTAATCCATTAAATTTTGTTTAAGATGCAAGCCAAGGAGCTTCAGGATTTGACTCCTTGGGTGAATGCATGAACGGCCCAATCATCCGCAACCGGAGGCAAATCCATGTGTTCCATTTAAAACATCGATACGAACTCCTTGAGCATCTCGTTGTCTCTTTGTTTTATCTTGAAAAGATTTAATTTTCTAATCTCGACCTTGATGTCCCCTGCATGCACTTTTATAAAGGCATCTGCAAGCATAGAAAAAAAAATCAATGGAATTTGCGGGTAAGTTATGATACCATATCATTGCTCCTTTTTTGATAGGGTTTCTCTGAACTTTTTCAGCAAAACCGAATTGATTTTATCATCTTCTAAGTTTTTTCCCTTGATGGCACACGTGGAGGAGGTCACGTGCTCATTTAGATTCGTGGTTCCATTATACTTCAAAATATCGGGCATATGGAACTTCTTCGAGATTGGCTTCGGTGTCGCGCTTTAAGGGAAAGGCTTTTGGACAAATTTCTTGGAGTCCAGGACTTTCAATGGCGGGGTCGCTCCTAGGATTTGATCAATTCTGGAGTTATAAGTCTCCATTTTTTATCGTTAGCCTTAATTTTCTCCTCCCCGATTCCACCCGCTTTGTCAATTCCTCAAGCATCTTTATTATTTCGGGGTTGATCCCGGACTCAGCTTTACTCGGCCTTTTTGTGACTTGCTCTTTTCTTCGGATGTTTTCCCAGGATGGTTCAGGCTCAACTTTGCTGGGGGCGCGACTTTGGTTCTGCAGCTGGGCTATTGCCGCATGTTTGGCATGTAACATTTCAAAGGTCACCCGCAGATTGATCACGTCACCTTCACCTTTGGGCATACCTCGAGCCGTTAGTTGCGCTCCTTCGCGAATGCTATTCTTGGGTTTGGTCGGTAGGTTGGCATCGATGGCCACATGTGAGTTGGCATTGATTAAGTCTGCAACTGGGACTATGTTGGGATCAGTAGGGGCACCTCATTCCTAGGTACTATATTGTTATTTTTGCCATGATGGTCAGACTCAACATCAACATTCAAGTGAACAGATTGATAGTTTGGCATTCTTAGATAGATCTGAAATTAAAATCTCAAAGAACAAACGTAAAATGGAGTGATGTGCATCAAATTACCCCTATTATCCTTAGCCCTACTGTGGACACCAAACTATTTACCCTTAAATATGGATTACAATTAAATTTATACGCGGTTTTAAGGATTTGTGGACTAATTTAATACAAGTGATTAATGACGTTAGATAAGCAAATTAAAGTTAAAATAAGCTGCCAAACCAGTAGTAATATTGAGTCCAGGCTCGGTTATAAGCTTAACAAGTAGCCTGCCTTCGGTTCGGAGCCAAACACTTATGAAGAACTATGAGCAAAATTAAGAACTCTGAGTAACTTTTAGAAGCCGAGAAAATAAATATATATTGCATTGGTATGCGTGTTATAGTATCCCTATTGGGTGCATTGGGGGGGTTGAGGCGGGTGGGTGATGCAGAAAAATGCAAAAAATAGAAAACAGAAAATTAAAAATTAAAAAAAAGGTAAATTTTTTTGAGGGGTTTGTGGGTGGT
>MU769512.1:143319-159255 GCA_026770625.1 Nicotiana glauca
TGGGGAGTGGATAGTGCAGAAAAAAATTAAAAATACAAAAAAAAAAACAAAAAATATGAAGGGGAGGGGGGCAGGGTGTGGATGGTGTAGAAGAATAAAAGAACATAAAATTAAAAATACCAAAAAAAAAGTAAAATTGGGGCAACTAAATAAATTTCTATATAAGTTGGGTTGATATACCTTTTTGTTTTGGATGAATTTCATGGGTTGTATTTGGGCTGCTTAATGGGTCAGAATGTGCTATAAAATATAATGGGTTAATTTGGGCTCAACCCAAATTGACCCATGAGCTAAAATGTTTGTAACCCAACCCATTAATCTCTGGGCGAGTTGGGCGGGTTAGATGAGCTTGGGCTCAAATTGCCACCCCTAGTTACAAGCGCATTTGCATCTATACCTGCTTTTTGTGTCACGTTTTAACCTGTGCCCGCTTTGCAAAAACAATTGCAAGCGTACGCGTTTTTTCGCATAACTTCAGCATACTGAAGTAGCAAAGGCAATCACGCAAAACTTCAGCATTTTTAGTAGACGGGCTTGAAGTTCAGCTCTAGAGCTGAAGTTGTTTTTTTGCTGGCGAACTTCAGCTCTAGAGCTAAAGTTTTTACTTTGTAACTAGCAAACTTCAGCTCTAGAGCTGAAGTTTTATTTTGTAACTGGCGAACTTCAGCTCTAGAGCTGAAGTTTTTGTTTTGTAACTGACAAACTTTAGCTCTAAAACTAAAATTTTATTTTTGTTTTGTAACTGGGCAAACTTGCTCTAGAGTAACATCCCTTTCATATCTATCATATACAGCTGCTTCAAAAATTTCCATGTAAGAATGTAAACGTCATGCAAAAACTGAAGTTATTAAAATTCTACAATCCAAAACTACCAACAAAAAGAATAAAAAAAATATTGGAGAATCTGTCCATATTTGTACTTAGGATTAAAACATGCAGCTGTCTGAAGGTGATCAATTCCAAATGAAGCAATACGAAACTTCCACAATGCTGCATTAGAAGCAACAAATTCAAATAAGCACGATATTTCCTTGTTCAGTGTAGAATATAGATGCTTACACCTAAAGAGAAAGAAGAAGAAGAAGAAAACTAAGGAGAAGAAGGAGAAGGAAAAAGGGAGCTAAAGTTGTTTAAAAAGTGGGTACAAGTTAAAACTTTTAAAAAAAATGGGTATAGGTTAAATGGGGGCGACCAAATAGGGCGCCCCATGCAATTTTTACCTAGTTACAGTGTCTCTATTGAATAATAAACTGCCCCTTTATATAGTAGGGGAGTTTTACCCTAAGTACAATTCTAAAAAATGTAAAATTTCTCTTTTGCTAATCACTGATATGCTGCCTATACGGGCCGAGATCCGTGCTGTGGTATCTGGTTGGGCACGGATATCACGGTCCATTGTTAATTGTGTGTGGACGTTTGGTAATGCTTTCTGATATCTTGGAACCCGGACCGGATCCGAAGGGCGTGGTCTATATGGTCCCGAGTGTAGGTGTTTGTTCGGGCCTTGATGCGTGAGGCTCTTAGCTTCGATTTCGATTTCGATTCCTTATAGTTACGTCCTTGCTTCGTTCGCTCCAACCGGACATCGGGGTGCTCACTAGCCTCAGTTTTTATTCGTATACAATATGCAGATCTTACCCCATATCATATGAGGTAGAGAAATTGTTTCTAATAGACTGTCGGTTAAAAAAAAAAGGAATTTTTAAAACATGTTTAAAAATACAAGAGTAAAAAGGTAGGAAGAAACAAATACCGTTGTCCATGGATATCGTTGTCTACATTTAACTGCCCGAATCTCCAGTCGGACTATTATACGGCAGAGATCCGTTGGGTGTCCCATTTTGTTAGTCTTAGTTCCAATTCCCTTTTCCAAGTCAATCTCCTGGCATCTGAAGCCCAGTGTTACTGTTGTTAGACACTTATTAGTTTCGTGGGTTAATTTCACGTATGTATTCTAACTTTATTTGCTGTAACATTAAAGTCACACAATAATTCTATCATACTAAAAAATTACCGCATCACTATATTTTGTGGTCAATTAATTTTGCGGCTCTTTACAAACTTGTTTTTAGTTCTATGACAATAAGTTTTTTTTACACACGAAAGATTTACGTTTATACGAAAGAGATATGTCTTTTACACATAAGAGATCGAAAAAGATTATTTTCTTAAATTATAAATTATAAAGGGGCATGATGTACAAATAACACTTAATTCAGGAGAAAACTATGATGAAGAAAATCATTTCTATCTTAGGTGTAGAGATGACGAATATCTTATGTTATTTGCGTTGATACAGCGGGTAGTTAATACTAGAAAAATTCCTCTCGACGACTGACCATTTGGACTTTAGCTAATTATTGTTTACTAAACTAATTAAAATGGTGAGCTCAAGGATAAACGTAACACCCACAAAATTCTATCATGTGAGCTCTATAATAATTTGGCAGTTTTATAATGGATTAAAAGTAAAACTTACAAGCATATATAAATGATAAATAGAGTTGAGTCTTTTAATTAGCTTAAGAAGTTTTGATTATGAAAAGAAAAATTATTCTTCAACTAATCATAGCTATTAAATCGCTTTATAATTTTAGGCAATAATTAACCATCCGTTCTAAGAGTAGACCCGATCTCTCTCTGTCTATCTCTCTCTCTCTCTCTTTATCTCTCTGTGTAAATTTTCAATTATATTTTGTGTGTGTGTGTGTGTGTTGGTTTTGTTCCATGGCAGATCATTCACGGGCCACATCTCATGAGTTTTGCAGCAGTTTTGGCTTTGGAAGTGTATGTAAAGTTTGCAAATCCTTCGTCTCCAGATTCTCCCCTGACCGCATTTTATCTCCTAAGAATAAGACTCAACAATCCCATAATAAAGATCAAAACCCCAAATCCAATATCCTCCAAGATCACAAGGTATGCTTATATTCATTCAAATTATTTAGGGTTGTAAAGTATGTAAAATGTTTCTCATTATTAAATACTGCGTACTATTTCAGAAGGAAATGGCAATTTAAGGAAAATCTTTATAAAGATTTAATTGAAATAGCATCCTGTCTCAAACGTACACACCTTCTGTTTCACCAGATTCAGTTTTTCTAGTTATTTTTTCATAAGAATCGGAAAATGATAGGTCTATTCATTAAGTATTAGAAACAGAATAATCTAATTTTTGCACTTGTTTGGAGACCCTAGCTTGATTAGAATGTAGGTGTACTTGTTGTATTGAAAAAACCTAAAAAATTGTCACATGACAAGTATGTCAAGAAATTGTTTCTGATAGATGCATGAATGCATGAAGATTTTGACGTATAATTAATCTTTGAATAACCAAATTGCAGGTTAGTATAAAGAAAAGCAGTGTTGATGAAACCATTATCGATGTTGAAGATTTAAAATATAACCACAATGATCAAGTACCCCCTGGAGCCGTACATAACAATAACCACCGAAGCAACGGACATTATTACTATACAAGTTCTCCCATTTCAAGTCCTCCTGGTTCAAGAAGCACCAGTCCTTCTCGTCTCTCCAGGACCATTTCTCGAATTTTTCGAACCACAAGCGGAAAACATCATAACTTTGTTCCTTCAAGTAATGTCGGTGGTGGCGGTGGCAGTGGACCGGCATTGGCAAGCACGCTTTCGCGTAATGCTAGCCGTACTCATGATAGAGTTGACAGTACTCATGCCGTTCCGAAATCCTTTTCGCGGAGTGCAAGCCTTCAGAATAAAAGCGAAGCACCCGTTGCAGCCTCAACGGCATTACCAGCGTCGTTTTCGCGTAATGCGAGCCGGAGGAGCTCAACTCCTATAATGTTTTCCAGCTCGACCGGATTGGTAAAACCACCACCTATGGAAGAGACACTCGAGTGTACCCTAGAAGAGTTGTGCTTTGGGTGCGTTAAGAAGATGAAGGTTACAAGAGATGCTGTTACAGATATTGGGTAAGAGTTTACTTCTCTTTTGGCATTGTGTTTTCTATTTTCCTAACTTCTTAGCTTTTTCAGAGGCCACTTTAATGGAATTAGTTATCTTTCAAAAGAATTCCCCTTGCAACAATGAAGGAAATAATGCTGAATTTAAAAGCAAGAAGTGTTAAACTTTATTTTCTCATTAAACGACTCATTGACTGATAAGGTTGTATACATAAGTCCCATTGTGGTCCGATCCTTCTCCTACCCCGTGCATAGCGGGACTTAGTGTACCGGGCTGCCTATTGACAATTCCTTACATCAATAAGTTTGAAGTTGTGTGACAATATGTGTTAGCTAGTAGCAGCACTATTACTAAATGTCCAAAATGAGGTAGCTAATATGTAGCTTCATCCTGGTAAGTGAAAAAAAAGTATGGGGATAAATAATTGTAAAAAATTTCATAAATTATTCGGCTGAGGATGTGCCGTGTTCTTTTTCTTACAGGCTAACAGAAGAAGAGGAGGTACTAACAATCAAAGTGAAGCCAGGGTGGACAAAAGGAACCAAGATTACATTTGAAGGCAAAGGTAATGAGAGGCCAGGCATTTCTCCAGCAGATGTGATCTTTGTGATCGCAGAGAAACGACACCCTCTATTCAGGAGAGAAGGCGACAATCTGGAATTGGCAGTAGAAATCCCATTGGTAAAAGCTCTTACAGGTTGCACTATTTCCATACCATTGTTGTGTGGTGAAAAGATGAGCTTAACTATTGATGATATTATCTACCCTGGTTATGAAAAGATTATAGCAGGACAAGGTATGGCTAAGCCCAAAGAGCAAGGTAACAGAGGAAACTTGATTATAACTTTCTTAGTAGCTTTTCCAACTCAACTTACAGAGGAACAAAGGTCTGATGTAGTCAGGATTTTAGAAGATTCTTGTTGAGGGAACTTTAATCATTTTCTCTTCTTGTTAAACTTTTTTTTTTGTTGTTGGTAGGCTTCATTTGCAATTAGATGTAGCAAAACAGAATATTAGTGTGATGCAGGTTGTTAAAATGATGATTGGTTTTTCTTAACAGAAGAAAGGAGCCTCTTATGCCTTTGCGAGTTTTCCAGAGCTTGAGACTTCTTTCCAGTAGATTTATAGAATCTGTTATAGGTTTGGCTTCTTGTATAATGATGAACTTAAAAAGTACAACAAAAAGCTAGTTTTTCACCTATTTTTAAGCAGTCGATCATTTCTAGCAAAGTATAAATGAAAAAATTGGCTCTGAAGAAAGATCTGCTCAAGTTCCGCTCTAATAGCCTGATTGGCCAAAAGCAATTTCTTTTTTTTGCCACTTGCCAGAAGCACTTTCCCAAAATTAAGGTAGTAAGACAAGCTTTTACCAGGAAAAAAAAGTATTTATGAGTAGTAGAAAAAATACTTTTTCTCAAAACCACTTTTAAAAAAATATTTTTGAGAAATATACACTTACAAACGCTTTTTAAAAGCTTGATAAAACACTATTTGCTGCTCAAAAGTACTTTTCAAATTAATTATCCGAATACACTACTTGCCGAGGGTCTATCGGAAACAGCCTCTCTGCGAGGCAGGAATAAGATCTGCGTACATATTACCCTCCCCAGATCTCACTTTTTGGGATTTTATCGGACAGTTGTTGTTGTAGAGTGATAAGCTTACAGTCAACATCATCTGCCAACCAGTGCTGTCAAAGTAGTACCTTTTTTTCTAATTATTTTTGAATTTAATAACTACAAGTGATAGAAAGAGACCTTAACAACAAATTTTTCATTACTTAAATTTTTTTTCAAGAATCTAAAACGGCGGAAAAGAAAGACTTACAATTACAGTACTAAGATAATATGTTAAAGTAGCACGGTATAGCCAGTTTTCAGACTGGTCAATCAAAAATAGCGAGCGTTTACCAAGTCAATGAAAAATAGCCATCATTTTGATGCAATAGAGACCGGTCCAGCATAATATACTGGAGTTCGGTGCACTTGTGTATGAACTCCAACATATTATGCTGGACCGGTATACTTTGCTGGCTCCAGTATAATATACCGAAGATTGAAGCACTGGTGCTCCAAACTCCAGTATATTATACTGGACTATTATATTATGTTGGAGTTCTAGTGTACTTATGCTGGAACTCCATCATATTATGCTGGAACTCCAGCATAATATACTGGAGTATTTTTCGGGTTTTGAACAGTGTTTTCGCTCATATTTATCTTTACATAAAAAGTGGCTAAATTTCGATTACTTTTGAAATTGGGCTATTTTTGAACGACCAGTTATAAATCTAGCTATTTTTAAAAATCTCCCGGATAATATTTCAACAATCAATTGACAAAACAAACCTAGGCATTTTATGCAAGAAATAGCATATGCACGTGGGTATAATATCCACCTGAGGCCCTACCGCCATCCCCCTCGAAATGTTTGATGAAAAGGAATCAAAACTTGATCATACTGGCAATGTCACATTACAGGCACTGTCTAGTATGAAGAAACATAATGGCAGAAAAATTACAATAAAATATACTAGAACAATGGAATTTGAGATGTAAAATTCTATTATTATGAATAATCAAACAATGTTTAACATTTTACAGAAGAAAAATAAATATATAGTATTCTCCGGAGATGCATTAATAAGAGAACTGGCTTGAAATGTGAAGGTAAATTATGCCTGGAGAGTGGAAACACTGTGATCACCTACTTCCAGGATAATCCCCAACGAATGGAAAGCTTACAAGTATAGTAGCAAGCTCGGACCAGAAATCCTAGCTTGAAAATCATGGGGGTTATCTGAAGTTGAGCGAACTTTTACCACCCAAGTAACGCACGAATCAGGCCGAGTATATTCCCATTTAACAGGGCTTTGAGAAATCTCACCTTCTCAGGTGTATAAGGCGGGTATCTTGCAGGTACATCCCCACCAAAACTGCGACGCAGAACAGCCTTCTTGTGGCTGAAAGCTTCAAACGAGAATCTACCGTGGTATGAACCCGTTCCACTTTCCCCAACTCCTCCGAATGGAAGAGAGGAAACAGCAAGCTGCATGATTCAAATATACAGTTCATCAATAGATTTGACAAGGGTCTATGGCATTAGACAAAACAATGAAATCCAGCAGCAGCAGCACATGATTAAAAATGCAAAATTTCTCTTACAGTTTAGATACTCCTCAGCATTCGTAATTAAGAAATGTATCAGATACTCTAACTTTGGTCTCAAAAACATTTGAAGTCCAAAAATAATTAAGAAACGCCTACACAGTACATTTTGACACACAAATTACTTTTACCTTTTTTACTTTTCCTAGATTCGAATAATCTCTTCTGAAGATAGTTTCTCTCTCTCCCTCTAGGTATTGCTTTAAGCTTAATGCCTCAGAAATTGTATTCCTATTTCACTTTCAACTTCACTTCCAACAATCTTACTTTTAATCTCCACTTGTAATTATTTTTTGAATTATCACTTTAAAACTAACTATCGAAACAAACTATCAACAATTTCACATTTGCTTAAGGCATGTTAGCACAAGTCAATTTAGAAAATTTGGCTAATAGGAAAAGATAGAATTACATGTAAAGTGGTGTCATTGATCAACAGACCCCCTGCTGATATATTCCTGACAAATTCCTCCTCCAGTTTCTTGTTGCTTGTGAACAAATATGCTGCGAGGGGCTTTTCTCTGGCACTAATGAAGTGTATAGAGTCCTCCACTTTATTGACCTTCACAAAAGAAAAGCAAGACCTATTCAAGCCAAGAACTTCACAACAGTACTATCAGCAGACTAGAGACAGTATTTTCAGCAACCCTCCTACCTGAGCTTTGTTCATTCTCAAAAGGTGGAAGTTAGAGACTTAACAATGCAGCTAAAAAATTGTCTGTTAAGCTTTCACAGATGACCTATTGGTTAAAAATTATCTGCTGTAATTCGTAGTATATGGCAGATATGGCATAATAATTACCGCGAGGATTGAGCTGCCAAAAGAGATTATCCTCATTTGGGCTGGGTCAAGCAATATATTTTCGTAGTTGTCGAAGCAGTTTTATCACTGATGAATTTCAATATAGAAAATATGCGAAATTTCATAAGCTGGTCAGGAAAGTGACCATCTTGGAGATGAAGTCTAATTCATGAGAAGGTCATAACTGCTTGACCATCGTTATCCAGCGATTGTTTTGTTACCAAAATGGAATATGCAAAAGACAAGTCACCTCCTACAGGCAGTGGAGTTCTTACCGTGAGAATAGGAAGTAGAGGGCCAAATATTTCCTCCTTCATGATTAGAGCATCTTCTGGGACATCCAGAAGAATTGTTGGAGCGATCTTTCTGATATGAGGAAAAGAAGATGAACAACAAAGATTACTCATCTCATAAACAGATATCTTTGTGACAATAGGTTACTGGAAAAGATTGTGGTCGACTTACAAGTTATTTTCATCTCTCTGACCTCCATGAACTACCTTATCGACAACCTTATTGTCATCCAATAACTTTGAGAGTCGACGAAAGTGGTTAGCATTCACAATGCGAGACAGATCTCCTGATTTTAGTGGATCCTTCCCATAAAATTTCTCCAATTCAAATTTCATGGCGTCTAGCTGGCGAAGAGGAATCAGAGGAACAAAAATAAAAAACAATGAGTAAAAGATTTTTCATAATGTCACACATAAAAGCTCCTTGGTCTCATAAAACATACCAATTTTGACACATTCTCTTTGGTAGTAATTATATAATCAGGAGAGATACACGCTTGTCCATTGTTGCAGCCCCACTTACCAGCAATAATACGCCTTACTGCAACCTTAATTCAAAAACAATTTGATGTATAAAAGAAAAAATTGAGAAGCTTCTTATTATGATTTTTGGCAATATATGTTCTGACAAACTCCTAGACTAAAGAGCAAATAAGAAATATTACCTTCAAATTGATGTTTGAATCCACAACAACCGGAGATTTTCCACCTAGCTCCAAAACCACAGGTGTCAAGTGCTTTGCTGCAGCCGTCATCACAATCCGTCCAACTTTTCCATTTCCTACAGTATTATTTGTTTGATTGCAAATAATAACATGAGCATATAACTCACTAATTATTATCATAGTGAACAGATCAACTCCAAATAAGTCTTGCAAACAAAACTTGCAAAGTTAGTATCTTAATCATAATATCTACTAATGCCTGTCAACCTTGCAATCCAAACTAACTGCCACTACTATTTTAGTCAACTAAACTTATTATTGAACAGAAGCCCACATGCACATATAAGGGTGGCTGACAAACTTCAGTCCATCTCAATCTCATTGCTCTTCTTTTTTATCAAGTTTCAAGTAAAATTAGACGGAGAAGAAGATATCCTACTGACTTCTAATGACATCTAACAATAACACATTTTCACTTTGTTGTCTCTTTTCCCTGCCACGGAAAGGGGGATGTGTAGATGGATCATACAAAAGTTTAAGCTCTTATAGATAAGATAAATTTAAAATAAATCACTGATCATGTAGCTAATGGATCCCCAGCCCTTCTTGGTAAATAGAGCTCCTCCCCTGGTGAAGCTTGGGAATAAAAGTATTTAAGAAAATATCATGGATCAAATGGTATAACCAATACACATTCAATAAGATGTCAAAAATACAGCAGTCAAAGTTTCTAACAATCATTTTTTATCTAGTGTACGCTTCCTTCCCTATGTAAGTCTGCTAATTATGATTAGACAATAAGTGAAGTATCACTCGATGAATCAATTAAGCCTCAAATTCAAAATAGTCGAGGTCGAATATACGAATCCTTTAAATCCATAATCGCACAATTCGGGTACATTTCTTGGCAATACTATAAAATAATTTGTCTTTTACGACATATTAGGTTTCTTTTAAACTCGAGGTTCTCTAAATCTCATACTTATTATTCCCCACGCTGATATAAAAGTTGTCAAGACAACCTAATGTAAGTGTAACAATAGCAACTAAATCATAATCCAAGCAAGTAGTTATTGCTTTTATGGATTGTATGCTTACACTGTTCTGTTCTTAAGATCAATCTGCACTAATTCAGAAAGATTCTAGGTATGTTGAGTCAACTTCTTTGTAGGTATCTCGTCTCCTTTAAGCACCTTCAACAATTATAATGTTGTATCTAAGGACCAAAGTATTTTGAAGTCAACATAAGACATTCCTAAGCCAGGGCACCACCCTCTATATCTGTTGCTCGCACCCTTAGTCTGATGTGGTCATTTCTAACATTGCTAAGACAGAACACTCTTTTTGTGAATATTTTTTTACCTTAGTGACCTAATATTGACTCTCATAAAACATTGCTGGTGTCACAACCTTTATATATAATTTGCCTTTGACTTTGTTAGGTATCTTTCTATTGCATGAAGCTCACATCGACCATTCCATTTCGCATCTTATTTTTTTTCAATGTAATACATGCTCCTCTACCATGTCATTCTCCTGATAAACTAAATTTTGATGTCTAAATTAATGGTATTTAGGCACCTTAATCCATCTAATGTTACTTCACATTCATTCTCCTAAACGGGTTAAACTTGTGGTGCATATACTACGTCTTATTTAGACAATAAAGGGCAGCCCAGTGCACGAAGCATCCTGCGTTCACGCAAAGTCCGGGAAGGGTCGCACCCAAAGCCTACCTGATGCAAGCACCAGTGGCTGATTCCATGGCTCAAACTCATGAACTACAGGTCACACATAGACAATAAATGATGTAGAAGCAAAAAATATCATGACCTGTCAATTGCACTGTAGGAAAATTACCACATTGTTAACAAACCAGTTCAGTTGTCTCCGAAGCTTAAAGGATTAAAAAAGAAAGTATGCTGCCACCAGAGATGGTTGCAGATCTGGGCCATTGTCCATCTACAAATAATTCTCTCGGATATTTTATTCTATAAATTACATGCAGATAAAGTACACCAGTAAAGAAATTTTTCAGACCTGTATAAAATATCTTATCCCATTTTTGCTCTAGTAATGCAGTTGTCTCAAGTATAGCGCCTTCTACAACTCTTACAGCAGTGACATCCATATACTCCCCTAAAAGCTTTGCAAGCACTGAGGATGTAGCTGGGGATATTTCTGATGGTTTCAGAACTACAGCATTACCAGCAGCAATAGCTCCGATCACTGGATCAAGGGACAACACTGAAATAGAATGAAGGGGGGAGGGGAAGAACATAGTATCAATACCTGATTAACACATCCACACTGTAACTTTTCAACTAAGCATATACTCATTTATCATAACACAATCAGAGATTAGCAGTAAACTACTGATAAAGGAAAACGGAGAACTCGCCATGAAGAAAGACAAAGGCTCCTTGGGAGACTTGCAACAGAGGAGGATAAAGCATTACTGGAATCTGCTTAATTTTTGGCCTTTTATTCAGGAAGCATAGAATAGTTTTTTTTTTTTTTAAAATTAATACATATTGGGTAGGGAAGGGGAAATGGGGGAGGGGGTTGCCAGATGGGGAATAGAACCCTCACCAACAAGGTGAAAGTTCAGATAGCCAACCAACTGAACAATTAAGATTCTCCAAGCATAGAATAGTTTGACCAGAGTAAAACTTTTACACTACACATGACCTAGTCTTCATTGACAGATATTTCAAGCAAAGACAGTCTATAAATAAGTGAGGGATATGTTTCTCTCCGCATTGTGAGTCGCCAATAGTCACACAGATCTAAAGTTGCAAAAAAAAAAAAAAGAAGCAAGAAGATTCATCCTAACATTCTCTTTTATTGACATTATTCATCCATATATAAACTTATTCAGTTTCAAAGACACACCATAACCCTTGATTATAAAGTTTATAAACAATAGAAATTTCTGCAGAGGAAAGTGAGTAGTCTGGTTTCTAATTTGAGACTTGCTTAAAGATATAGTGAAAGGAAAAAAATAAGAGGAAACATAATCATGCGCACTTATGAAGGAGATAAATGGACAGTTTTTCACATACAGAATGGAAAGTTCCAGGCTGATATGACCAATACAACTCCGAGGGGTTCTGGAACTATTTCAGCTGATGAAGGAAACGTGGTTAATGAAGTTTTTACCTGTAATTTCAATATGTTAGCATCAGTGGGCTTCTATTAATTAGTAACCAAGATAAATTAAGTAATGTCTACAAATTTACTTTTTCTGGTTTCATCCACCGTTTTAGTTCCTTCAATGCAAGCTTACACGATGTTTTCATCATAGAAATCTGCATTAGAAGCATATATGAATTAGAAGACAGAAAGAAAATCAGGTCCGACATAGCTAAGAAAGTCCAGGACTAAATATAAGAACCAAAAGCTAATATTGGTGATATCTATACACTTTCTAGATGACCAACATCAGGAACAACAATGACATATTTATTTTGCTTATACCTGTCACCCTAAGGACCCTAAGCAGAATACCCAACATTACTCTTTTAAATGGATTAAAACTTATCCAATTCCAGAAAACTACATATGAAAAGAGGAAAAGAGAACTCATTTTGCAATAGACTATCTAACTAAGATCTAGATGCTAAATCTGAAACCCAGAAAAAAGAATACTCCGTACTAGTTTTCTTCTGAATACTCAGTCTGTTAAGTAGTTATGCACCCTTATAATTCATTATAAAGGACAAAAAGGAAGACAGAAAATCCAACTTTACAAAATTGATTTAAACACAGGAAAACACCCAACAAACAAAAATAGCCTGTACAATTTTCAATTACTAAACCAAAACTAAAATTGTAAGTATAACTTTGAGGCTTTGCAGATAATTTTACTCACTCCTTCCATGTGACTGTTCAAGGAAATATAAGAGTCGCCAATTTTTTGGAAGAAAAAGACAAAAAGAAACAAGTGCTAAAAAATCTGATGTTTAATTCAAAAGCCATAAGCTTGTAAACCAAAATCACAAGAAGAGTTCCAAATCTGAGAAAAGCAGAGTACACGTAACAAATCATAATTCCAATTACAACTTTATGTTTCATTTATTGTAAGGAAGATGCTGAAAACTCAGAATTCCCCATCAGTCCTCAACTGTATTGGTGGGATATTATACCAAAAGGTGCTAGAAACTCAGAATTGTCATTCGACCATTCACATAGTGCAATATAACCAATTAGTATAATTCGTTGACTGCTTAAATTCAAGTTTATCAGTGTAAATAACGAAAATCTTTATATTATATTGTAATCACAAGTCCATATATATATATATATATATATATTAGAGAGAGAGAGAGAGAGAGAAAGAGAGAGAAACCTCGTGAACGAAGGATTCAAGTTCAGGCTTAGAGAGGTCGGAATTAAGAGCATCGAGGATCTCCTTCTCGTGATGCTCTGCAATCTTCAACAGAGCTTTCAACTGCGACACTCTCCACTCATAGTTCTTCGTCTTCCCACTCGCGTACGTCTCTCTCAGTTCTTTTACAATCGCCACCGCATCTACCATCGCCATTCCTCTACAATATGAACCTCGTTCTCTATCTATGTATATATAATTATGCAGATTCAATAAGTCCGTGTATATGTATGTGTATGTAGTTGCGGTCGACGACTCGTGCGCCGGTGCTTCGCCGGCGATTTTTTGTGTGTGTGTGTATGTAGTAGTTTATTGATAATGACGATTGGATGTATAAATAGTTGAATATTGTATTTTGTATACTACTACTATTTGAATAGGAATTCGAAAAGCGGAGTGTAGTCCGGGCAAAGGAGGATGCTCTTTCCTAGTGTGTAATGTGTGTTATCTTAAGAAAGAGGAGAGTGATTCTCACGCTCCTCCTTAATATATTAGGAAAAAAAAACAAAAAAAAGGCTTAACATTTGTGCATACTGTTTTTCTACACTACTAGTGTTATATTTTATAGTAGATGCAACAATTTAGCCTGTTTGGCCAAGTACTTTTTTCTACCATTTAACGAAATTTAAAGTACTTTGTCAAACTTTTAGGAAGTTAAAAAAATGGAAATTTTTCATAAATAGCCGGTCATATTTATTATTTACTTTTTATAGTCATATACATGGATTATACAATAATTATAGACATATAATACACAAATTATGCATATATTATACCTCCACCAACTATTTTTAGTTTAAGCGGTTGGGTAGCGTTACACCCCATATTTTCATACGTGAGAGTACGTTGTAAGTCAATTGATGTAAGCTCAGAAATGAGATCGTTTTTTAAAGTACATAAAGTAAGTTAATCATGTTACCTTGGAGGTTACAAATATCTAAGATAATGAATACCAATTACCAAGAGGGTCGGAATGCTTAGAAGCTAAATGAATTGAGGAAAATAAGTTTCGTTGAAAACCGACAAGTTAAAATACTATAACATGTACTTTTTTGGGTGAGACTAGGTGATTAACATGATAAGTAGGTTATGCTATGAGTTATCATAACCGTGTGTTATGTTTTGAAGTCAAGCGAGTTGTGGAACAAAAGTTTGCAAAGATCATCACAAGTTACATTCATAAATATGCTGAAAATTAGGTCAAATATAGCTGAGCTTTTCTCCCAATGTACTTGAAATTAAGGGATGATCCACCTGCCAAATTGAAGATCTACGAGTCTAATTTTTAAAACATTAAACCATTCATCTATAAGATATCGGAGTAGAGAGATATTTGCATTTATGCGAGACCGCGCAAGCAGCTCCTAATGGGACCCACTTAGGTGGTGGTCGATCTAATTCACTTTATAAACAATTTGGACGCCTATTTTTTACTCATTTTTGACTCAACTTCGTCTTTAAACTTCTCCTAACCCTTCTAAATAGATATCGTACGGGTTTGAAGTGATTCCAAAGTGATTACACTATAGTTCAACATCAAAAGTGAACTCCAGTAAAGAACAACACATCTTTGAGGTTGCGTTGTCATTGAGGATAGTTGTGGATTGTGTTTGGATGGAACTTCAAGTGGTTGTTGCTGGTTTAGGTATGTATAATATTCCACTATATGTTCTTGAAGTTGTTTGTATGTTGGTTGCATTATTTGAAGAGAAGACTTAAAATAGTTTTAGATGTTATTGTTCTTAATGGACTGTTTTGGGAAGGGTGTTTCCATGAAATTTAAATGGTTAGAAATCTTGAAAAATAATTTATTTATGCTGTTATTTTATTGAATATATTTTCTACACGTCGAACTTGGTATTAGTATTATGAATAAGAAGATAAAGGACAATGTAACAATGAAAAGTTGTACTCGTTGTTGTTGTTGGATTGCTGGGTTGTTTGATTGTGGATTAGGTGATTAATAGGATGTTAGAAGTCCTCTGATTTTACTTGGTACATGTTTTTAAGTTAACTAATGTATAATAATGGGGTTGAAGGGCGCTAAAGAGTTTCAATTTGAGTTTGCCGCTCAAAATGATTGTTTAAGTAATCGAAGAGCTTATTGTAAACTATATTGTTATTGTTTGGGCTATTTGCTGACTTTTAGTACTTATGGGATGTAGTAAAAATAGGGGAGGCGCTGTCCATTTTTTTGTAGAATATTGGTTTCAAAATATGAGAGTTATAACGCTTATATGATGACGACGAAATCAGTTTACTCATTATAGACGTGTGAAGATCATATTGAGCAAGTCGATGATTAGATAGAAGATTGCAAAGGTATGTTACGTTAAGACACTTCCTTCTTTCTTTTGGCATGATCTAAAGTGAAATGAACGTAAACAATACGCTATTTCATAATGGATCTACACCTAGCAACTAAGGTTGTCCATGTTGTTCTTCCCTTATAAAGTTATTCTATGCAAGTATGTATGATCTTTGAATCCTTTTGAGGTTCATATTGATGGTATGGATGTCCACAATATTAGTCGAAGTTTTGACAACCTTACATCACTCCAAAAAGATTTAGAATGTGATTCCATGAGTCCATCATGCATTGTGTGTGTGTGTGTGTGTATATATATATATATATATATATATATATATATATATATATATATATATATATATATATATAT
>MU769512.1:160583-199159 GCA_026770625.1 Nicotiana glauca
ATTACTCTACCGAGTCGCGCTATAGTCGGCCAGGTACGACACCTTTTTTGCAACCACTGATCAGTTGAGTTTTACCGAGCTTCACGTGGCTAGGTACAACTCTATCGAGCCTTATGATGGTCGGGTATATTTTTACTGAGTCTACTTGGAGGTCGGGTACAATATGATAATGATGATGATGCCCATAGAGGCATATATTTTTTTTATTAAAAGTATATGTATATATTATGTATCATGCATTTCATGTTAGTCACCCTCAAAGGCACTCAGATGTTACAGGTTGTATCTTCTTTATCTCTCTTTGCATTACTATTCTTATTTATGTTATCATGCCTTACACACTCGGAACTTTATTCGTACTGACGTCCCTTTTGCCTGGGGACACTGCGTTTCATGCTCGCAGGTCCCCGTAGACAAATTGACAATTCTCCTAGTAGGCTATAAGCTCAACGGAAGATGTTAATGTACTCCAATTATTTCAAAGTTGCCTATTTGGTTAGTATAATTTTGACATGTATTGATTGGTATGGCGGGATTTTATCCGATCTTTATGACATATATGTACTCTTAGAGGCTTTGTCACGACCCAAAGGGTCATCACCTATTTTCTTACCCATTTTGTACTTTCGAGGCCTTAAAAACCTCATTTAGGGTTGCCTCAATTTGCGTGCACGGTCCGGGCGTGTAGCCGGAATGCTTAAATATGAGATTCTGAAAAAAAAAATGCTAAATTTTGATATTAAAATGAATAAATTTACTTCGGTCAATATTTTGGATAAACGGGCTCAGACCCATGATTTGACGATTCTGGAGGATCCATAGAAAATATGGGACTTGAGCGTATGTTCGAAATCGAATTCCGAGGTCCCAAGCCCGAGAAATGAATTTTTGAGTAAAATTATTTTCTATAAAAAATTTAAGGAAATTAGAAATAAAAATTAATTAGAAAGTGATGGTATCGGGCCCGTATTTTGATTCCGGTGCCCGGTACAGGTCTTATATATGGTTTAAGCACTTTCTGTAAAGTTTGGTTAAAAACGGACATTGTTTGATGTGTTTCAGACTTGAAATGGAAAATTTGATGTTTCGTGAAACTTGAAAAAAATCATGGATTATGAGGCTTAATTAGATGTATATGATGTTATATTAGAGAATTAATCGCACGAATAAGTCCGTAGGATGTTTTTGCGATTGTGTATATGTTTGGTTTGGAGCCCCGAGGGCTCGGGTAAATTTTGGATAGGCCGTGAGTGCATTTTTAACCTTTGTGAAAATCTGGTATATCACAATTCTGCAATCTTCGCATTTGCGAAGCAGGTCTCGAAAATGCGAGCCTGGCATCGCAAAATGCGAGAAAGAGGGAGTCTGCAGTTGGGTCACAAATGCGACCATTTGATCCGCAAATGCGAAGCTGAGCTGGTCACAAATGAAACATTTGGCTTGCAAATGCGAAGTCCAGAATTTTGGGCAGTGTTCGCAAATGCAAACTTTTCTCGCAATTCCCATATCAGGTTTGCAATTGCGAACCCCAGTTCGCATTTCCCACATCTGCAACCTACATTTTTCATATTTAGTCGATTTTAAGACATTTTTCACCCCATTTTCAAAACACAACTCCTTTGGGCGATTTTTGAAGAACAAACCTTCTTCCAAATCAATTGTAAGTTGATTTTTACTCATTTCTTTCAATCATTTAACATATTTTCAACTTAAAATCAAGGATTTTCATGGGAGAAATTGGGAATTTTGGGTAGAACCTAGGTTTTTCTAAATTGGGAATTTGGACCTCAATTTGAGGTCCGATTTCAAAATAAATTATATATTTGGGTTCATGGGGGAATGGGTAACCGGGTTTTAGTTTGAACCTCGGGTTTTGACCATGTAGGCCTGGGGGCGATTTTGGACTTTTTTGGGTAAAACTTTCGAAAATGCATTTTCATGCATCGGCGTTGATTCATTTAGTATTTATTAATGTAATTAAATAATTTGTAATTAGATACGAGCGAATTGGTGGCGGAATTGAAGGGTAAAGCTATAATTGAGGCTTGAGTTGAGTTCAAAGCATCGGGGTAAGTGTTCAGTTTAACCTTAGCTTGAGGGATTAGGAGTTGAGTCATTTCTGCTATGTGTTTCTTGTGGAGTACGACGTATAGGCATGGTGACGAGTATCTATACGTCGGTGTCGAGCATGACCGTGAGTCTTAAATTGACATTTGTTGTATTCTTGAATAATACTATGGATGAGATGGTGAGTAGACTTGTGATATTGAGCAAAGGCTTAGCTTATTTTTGTGGAGGTTAATTATGAATTAGAAATTATGACAATAGAAGTGATAAAAAAATTCGAATTGAGATTGGTTATAGCTGGTTCTCCCTTGCCGGGATGAGTATACTTGTACTGCTGATTTCTCTTGCCGGGATAGGGTATTTGATGACTAAATCCCCTGTCTAGATTTGTGGTTATGACTACTGTAAGCTATGTATATGTGGAACGGGTTGCGCGCCGCAACGTACATTGTATTGGATCGGGTTGCACGCCGTAACAGGTATATGTTATATTTATTGGATCGGGATGCATGCCACAACAGTTATAGTTAAACGTACGAATCGGGATGCACGCTGTAACAACAGTGCTATCATATTGTTTTAGACATTGTACTGTTCCTTTATATTTAAATCAGTTTCTGCTAAGTTGAACTGTTTTCCCCGAGGCATGTAACCCCTCCCTTATAACTGCTCATTACTTGTTTATTTTTCTACAATATATTATATAACTGCACAGGTTTGTATGGAGTCTGGTGCTAGCCTCGTCACTATCTCCCCGGGTTTAGGCTAGATACTTACCAGCACATGGGGCGGTTGGGCTGATATTCTATTAGGTGCTCTTTTGCACAAATCTAGGTGTTGGACAGCAGCTGCAGTAGCGTGAGAGTTAGCCTTCAGTCCAGCGAGACACCGAGGTAGCCTTGCAGGCTTTGCAGGCCCGGCTTCTCTTTTATCTTTTATTGCAGTCTGTTATCTCATGTATTTCGAGACAAACAGTTATATTTTCTTTCAAACAGTTGTATTTAGCAATCTTAGTAGTTCTTGAGTACGTGACACCAGTTCTTGGGTAGAGGTTTATGTTGATTTTCTGCATTGTTGCTCAGATTCTTTAATTTAAGACTTCCTCTTATTTACTTTATTACGTTGTTCTCATGATATTACGGATAATTATTAAAAGAAGTAAATTGGTTAATGCTAAAGGTAGTTAAGGGTTGGCTTGCCTAGCTCTCATTAGTAGGCACCATCACGACTCCCGAGGGTGGAAAATCCGGGTCGTGACAAGTTGGTATCAGAGATCTAGGTTACATAGGTCTCACAACTCACGGACAAGCTTAGTAGAGTCTGACGGATCGGTATAGAAACGTCTGTATTTATCCCCCAGAGGCTACAGAGTTAGGAAAAGTTTCACATTTGTTCTTTCTTATCGTGTAGTTTGGTGTCTCAATGCTAATTTAATTTCTACTATGTTCTTTCGCAGATGGCAAGAACACGCGCTTCCTCATCTACCAATCAACAGTCTGAGCCCCAGGCAGCTCCCACTAAGGGCATAAGGCGAGTACAAGGCCGTGCTAGAGGCCAAGGTAGGGGCGGAGCTCAACCCTGAGCAACAACACCAGCGGCGGAGCCTCAGGTTGATTTTGAGGAGGAGGTTCCAGCCCCAGCAATTCCGGTGGGCCCAGCTCAGGTCCTAGAGGGGTTTATTACTATCCTAATTCTTCAGAATGCTCTAGTCCGATTGGTGGGCCTCATGGAGAGTTTCACCCGAGCAGGAATGCTTCCTGTAGCACCAGCCACTTCTCAGGCTGGAGGAGGAGCCCAGACCCCTGCTACACGCACTCCAGAGCAGGTAGCCCCCAGGTTTATATTCCAGTGGTTCAGCTAGCTATGGCAGTTCAGCCGGGGGTAGTTTCTCAAACCGGCGAAGGAGCGGCTATGTCTGTAGATGCTTTATGGAGGATGGATAAGTTCACCAAGATCTTCACTACTACATTCAGCGGTGCTTCTACTGAGGATCCCCAGGATTTCCTATATCGCTGCCATGAGGTTCTCAGGAACATGGGCATTGTTGAGACCAATGGGGTCGATTTTGCTGCATTTCGCCTATCTTGATCCGCCAAGACTTGGTGGAGGGATTATTGTCTAGCCAGGCCAGCTGGGTCACCATCTTTGACATGGGAGCAGTTTTTAATGTTATTTCTGGAGAAGTTTATCCCCGTGACTCAGCGGGAGGCTAATTGGAGGCAGTTTGAGTGCCTCTAGCAGGGTTCCATGACAGTCACTCAGTATGAGACTAGGTTCATCAATCTAGCTCGCCATGCTCTTGTCATACCTCCCACCAAGACAGAGAGGGTGAGGAGGTTTATTGATGGCCTGATTCAGCCGATTCGTCTTCAGATGGCCAAGGAGGTCGGGAGTGAGGTCACATTTTAGGAGGCGGCCAATGTAGCCCGCAGAGTTGAGGTGGTTCTGTCACATGGAGGTGATTATGGGTCGGATAAGAGGCCCCATCATTCCAGCAGATTCAGTGGTACCTCGTCTGGAGGTAGAGATTCGTATGATAGAGGCCATCCCCCTAGGCCATTTCAGTCAGCTCTCCAGGTCTCCCAAGGTACTTCAGCGGGTCGTGGTTCTCAGCCGCAATATTCCAGTTAGCAGCCCATCAGTGCACCACCGCTTCAGAGTTTTCAGGGTCGTCAGCCCAATCAGCAGAGAGCTTGTTTTACTTGTGGCGACATGAGGCACATTGCTAGGTATTTCCCTCGTGTGCCAGGTGGCTCCCAGTATCAGAGTTCTCGTGCCATGGTACCGGCACCAGGTATTCCACAGCCAGCCCAGCCAGCTAGAGGTGAGGGTAGATGTGCTAGAGGTGGAGGTAGATGTCCTAGAGGTGGAGCTTAGGTCGCCATAGGTGGAGGCCATCCAGCAACAGACCGACCTAGAGATATGGCTCAGGGTGGTGGAGCCCAGCCCTGTTGTTATGCTTTTCAGGCCAGGCCCGAGGCTGAGGCTTCAGATACAGTCATTACAGGTACGGTTCTAGTTTGTGATCGAGATACTTCAGTACTATTTGATCCAGGGTCTACATATTCATATGTTTCATCGTATTTTGCACTGTGCTTGGTCATGCATACTGATGCATTGGGTGTTCCTGTTTATATATCTACACCGGTGGGTGATTCTATCGTGGTCGACCGAGTCCATCATTCTTGTATTGTAGTGATTGGGGGTTTTGAGACTCGTGTAGATTTGTTGCTCTTAGATATAGTTGACTTCGATATCATATTGGGGATGGACTGGTTATCACCCTATCACGCTATCTTGGACTTCCATGCCAAGACTATGACCTTAGCTTTGCTGGGTATGCCTCGTTTAGAGTGGAGAGGTACTCTATGTTATTCTACCCGCGGTGTTATTTTGTACGTGAAGGCTCGGCATATGGTCAAGAAGGGGTGTTTGGCCTATTTGGCTTATGTTCACGAGTCCAGTCCGGAGGTCCCTCCTATTGATTCTGTACTTATTGTCTGGGAGTTTCCTGAAGTTTTCCCTTCAGACCTGTCGGGCATGCCACCCGAAAGGTACATTGATTTTTGTATTGATTTGGCTCTGGGCACTCAGCCCATTTCTATCCTGCCATATCATATGGCCCCGCTGGAGTTGAAAGAGCTAAAGGACCAGTTGCAAGATTTGCTTGAGAAGGGTTTCATTAGACCCAATATTTTGCCTTGGGGTGCGTCGGTGTTATTTGTCAAGAAGAAGTATGGGTCCATGAGGATGTGCATTGATTACTTGCAATTGAACAAGGTAACGATCAAGAATAAGTATCCGCTATCGAGGATTGATGATTTGTTCGACCAGCTTCAGGTTGCCGGGGTATTCTCTAAGATTGACTTGAGATTTGGCTACCATTATTTGAGGATTAGGGCATCCGATGTCCCTAAGACTACTTTTTGCACTCGGTACGGGCATTATGAGTTCTTGGTCATGTCATTTGGGTTGACCAATGCCCCGGCAGCGTTTATGGAGTTGATGAACCGAGTGTTCAGGCCTTACTTGGACTTGTCTATGGTAGTCTTTATTGATGATATTTTGATATACCCCCACAGCCAGGAGGAGCACGAGCAGCACCTTAGAGTGGTTCTTCAAACTCTGAGGGATAGTCAGTTATATGCTAAGTTCTCTAAGTGTGAATTCTGGTTGGGTTCAGTTGCATTTATGGGTCACGTTGTATGAGTAAAGGGTATTCAGGTGGACCCGAAGAAGATT
The DNA here is from genome assembly GCA_026770625.1 of Nicotiana glauca. Classification (NCBI taxonomy): domain Eukaryota; kingdom Viridiplantae; phylum Streptophyta; class Magnoliopsida; order Solanales; family Solanaceae; genus Nicotiana; species Nicotiana glauca. Next base: position 166,893 of record MU769512.1, read on the forward strand.
GAGGCAGTCAAGAGCTGTCCTAGACCAGCATCGACTACAGAGATTCAGAATTTCTTAGGATTGGCAGGCTACTATCGTCGGTTCGTTGAGGGGGTTCTCATCTATCGCAGACCCGATGACCAGGTTGACCCAGAAGGGTGCCCAGTTCAGATGGTCTGATGAGTGTAAGGCTAGCTTTCAAAAGCTTAAGACATCTCTGACCATGGCACCGATATTAGTTTTGCCCATAGGATCAGGGCCTTATACAGTTTATTGTGATGCTTCTCGTGTTGGGCTTGGAGCAGTGTTGATGCAGGATGGCAAGGTTATTGCCTATGCATCGAGGCAGTTGAAGATTCATGAGAAGAACTATCCAGTTCATGATTTGGAGTTGGCAGCCATTGTTCACGCATTGAAGATTTGGAGGCATTATCTGTATGGCATGGCATGTGAGGTGTTCACTGATCACAAGAGTCTCCAGTACTTATTCAAGCAAAAAGAGTTGAAGTTGAGGCAGAGGAGGTGGTTGGAGTTGTTGAAGGATTATGATATCACCATTTTATATCATCCGGGAAAGGCCAATGTGGTGGCCGATGCTTTGAGTAAGAAGTCAGCCAGTATGGGCAGTCTTGCTTATATTCCGATCAGTTAGAGGCCGCTTGCTTTGGATGTTCAGGATTTGGCCAATCAGTTCATGAGACTGGATATTTCTGAGCCCAGTCATGTGTTGTCTTGCACGGTCGCTCGTTCTTCATTATTGGGGTGTATCCGTGATCAGCAGTTTGATGATCCCCATTTGTGTATCATTAGAGACACGGTGCAGCGGGGAGGTGCCAGGTAGGTTACCTTAGATGCCGATGGAGTCTTAAGATTGTAGGGGCGAATTTGTGTGCCCAATGTGAATGGGCTTCGAGAGTTGAGTTTAGAAGAGGCCCATAGTTCTCGGTACTCTATTCATCCGGGCGCCGCGAAGATGTATCAGGATTTGCGGCAGCATTATTGGTGGCATAGAATGAAGAAGGATATTGTTGCATATGTGGCTCGGTGTTTGAATTGTCAGCAGGTTAAGTATGAGCATCAGAGGCCTAGTGGATTGTTTCAAAGGATCGAAATTCTCGAGTGGAAGTGGGAGCGGATCACTATGGACTTCGTTACTGGACTTCCGTTGACTCAGAAGAAGTTTGACGCAGTATGGGTCATTGTTGATAGGCTGACCAGGTCACCGCATTTCATTCCTGTGGCAGTCTCCTATTCATCCGAGAGACTAGCTGAGATTTATATCCGGGAGATCATTCGCCTTCATGGTGTGCCGGCATCTATCATTTTGGACCGGGGTACGCAGTTTACCTCGCGCTTTTGGAGAGCAGTTTAGCGAGAGTTGGGCACACGGGTTGAGTTGAGCATAACATTTCATCCCCAGATGGATGGGTAGTCCGAGCCGACTATTCAAATTTTGGAGGATATGCTCTGAGCTTGTGTTATTGACTTTGGAGGTTCGTGGGATCAGTTATTGCCTTTAGCGGAGTTTGCCTACAACAACAGCTACCAGTCGAGCATCCAAATGGCTCCTTATGAGGCTTTATATGGTAGGCGGTGTCGATCTCCAGTTGGATAGTTTGAGCCGGGAGAGACTCCGTTGTTGGGTACAGATTTGGTTCAGGAGGCCTTGGACAAGGTCAGGATCATTTAGGATAGGCTTCATTCAGCTCAGTCCAGGCAAAAGAGCTACGCAGATCGTAAGGTTCGAGATGTAGCTTTCATGGTTGGTGAACGATTATTGCTCCGAGTGTCGCCTATGAAGGGGGTGATGAGGTTTGGGAAGAAGGGAAAGCTTAGCCCTAGATTCATTGGTCCATTTGAGATTCTTGATCGAGTTGGAGAGGTGGCTTATAGACTTGAATTGTCACCTAGATTATCAGTCGTGCACCCAATCTTTCATGTGTCCATGCTTCGGAGGTATCACGGAGATCCAGCCCACGTGTTAGATTTCAGCACTATCCAGTTGGACAAGGGCTTATCTTATGAGGAGGAGTCGATATCTATTCTAGACCGGAAAGTTCGTCAGTTAAGATCCAAGAGTTTCCCTTCTGTTCGTGTTCAGCGGAGAGGTCAGACTCCTGAGGCATCGACCTGGGAGTTTGAGTCTGATATGCGGAGTCGTTATCCTCATCTTTTTCTCGACTCAAGTACTTCTATCTTTTGTCGGTTCGAGGACGAACGATTGTTTTAGAGGTAGAGAATATGGTCATCACCTGTTTTCTTACCCATTTTGTACTTCCGAGGCCTTGAAAACCACGTTTCGGGTTGCGTCTATTTGCATGCGCAGTCCTAGCGCATAGTTGGAATGCTTAAATATGAGATTCTGTAAAAAATGCTAAATTTTGATATTAAAATGAATAAATTTGACTTTGGTCAATATTTTGGGTAAATGGACCCGGACACGTGATTTGACGGTCCCGGAGGGTCCGTAGGAAAATATGGGACTTGGGCGTATGCCCGGAATCGAATTCCGAGGTCCCTAGCCGAGAAATGAATTTTTGAGTAAAATTATTTTTTGTAAAAAAATTAAGGAAATTAGAAATGAAAACTGATTAGAAAGTGATGGTATCGGGCCCATATTTTGGTTCCAGCACCCGGTACAGGTCTTACATATGGTTTAAGCTCTTTCTATAAAGTTTGGTTAAAAACGAACGTTGTTTGACGTGTTTCAGACTTGAAATGGAAATTTTGATGTTTTGTGAAACTTGGAAGAAAGCATGGATTTTGAGGCTTAATTCGAAATATATGATGTTATATTAGCGATTTGATCGCACGAATAAGTCCGTAGGATATTTTTGAGGTTGTGTGTATGCTTGGTTTGGAACCCCGAGGGCTCGGGTGAATTTTGGATAGGTCGTGAGTGCATTTTTAACCTTTGTGAAAATCTGGTATATCTCAATTCTGCAATCTTCGCATTTGCAAAACAGGTCTCGCAAATGCGAGCCTGGCATCGCAAATGCGAGAAAGAGGGAGTCTGCAGTTGGGTCGCAAATGCGAAGCTGAGCCGGTCGCAACTGCGACATTTGGCTCGCAAATGCAAAGTTCGGAATTTTGGGCAGTGTTCGCAAATGCGAACTTTTTCTCGCAATTCCCATATCAGGTCGGGGTTCGCAATTGCGAACACCAGTTCGCATTTCCCACACTGCAACCTGCATTTTTCATACTTAGTCGATTTTAAGATATTTTTCACCCCATTTTCAAAACACAACTCCTTTGGGCGATTTTTGAAGAACAAACCTTCTTCCAAATCAATTGTAAGTTGATTTTCCCTCATTTCTTTCAATCATTAACATCATTTAACATATTTTCAACTTAAAATCAAGGATTTTCATGGGAGAAATTGGGGGTTTTGTGTAGAACCTAGATTTTTCTAAAATTAAAGGTTTGGACCTCAATTTGAGGTCCGATTTCAAAGTAAATTATATATTTGGGTTCGTGGGGGAATGGGTAACCGGATTTTGGTTCGAACCTCGGGTTTTGACCACGTGGGCTTGGGGGCAATTTTGGACTTTTTGGGTAAAACTTTGGAAAACTCATATTCATGGATTGGGGTTGATTCATTTAGTGATTATTAATGTAATTAAGTAATTTGTAATTAGATACGAGTGAATTAGTAGCAGAATCGAGGAGTAAAACTATAATTGAGGCTTGAGTTGAGTTCAAAGCATCGAGGTAAGTGTTTGGTTTAACCTTAGCTTGGGGGATTAGGAGTTGAGTCTTATCTGCTATGAGTTTCTTTTGGAGTACGACATATAGGCATGGTGACGAGTATCTAGACGTCGGTCGAAAATGACCATGAGTCTTAAATTGACATTTGTTGTGTTCTTGAATAATACTATGGATGAGATAGTGAGTAGACTTGTGATATTGAGCGAAGGCTTAGCTTATTTTCGTGGAGTTTAATTATGAATTAGAAACCATGACAATAGAAGTGATAAAAAAATTCGAATTGAGATTGGTTATAGCTGGTTCTCCCTTGTCGGGATGAGTATACTTGTACTGTTGAGTTTCCTTGACGGGATAGAGTATTTAATGACTAAATCCCCTGCCGAGATTTGTGGTTATGACTACTGTAAGCTATGTATATGTGGAACAGGTTGCGTGCCGCAACGTATATTGTATTGGATCGGGTTGCACGCCGCAACATAAATTAGAATGGATCAAGTTGCACGCCACAACAGGTATATGTTATATTTATTGGATCGGGTTGCACGCTGCAACAGTTATAGTTAAACGTACGGATCGGGTTGCGCGCTGCAACAACAATGTTATCATATTGTTTTAGATATTGTACTGTTCCTTCATATTTAATTCAGTTTCTGCTAAGTTGAATTGTTTTCCCGGAGGCATGTACCCCCTCCCTTATAACTGCTCATTACTTGTTTATTTTTCTGCAATATATTATATAACTGCAGAGGTTTGTCTGGAGTCTAGTGCTAGCCTCATCACTACCTCGCCGGGGTTAGGCCAGACACTTACCAGCACATAGGGTCGGTTGTGCTGATACTACACTCTGTGCTCTTTTGCATGGATCTAGGTGTTGGACAACAGCTACAGTAGCGGGGGAGTTAGCCTTTAGTACAGCGAGACACCGAGGTAGCCTTGCAGGCGTCCTCAGGCCTAGCGTCTCTTCTATTTTTTATTTCAATCTGTTATCTCATGTATTTCGAGACAAACAATTATATTTCTTTCAAACGGTTGTACTTAGCACGCTTAGTAGTTCGTGAGTACGTGACACCAGTTCTTGGGTAAAGGTTTATGTTAATTTTCCGTATTGTTGTTCAGATTCTTTAATTTAAGACTTCCGCTTATTTACTTTATTCCGTTGTTTTCATGATATTACTGATAATTGTTAAAAGAAGTAAACTGGTTAATGCTAAAGGTAGTTAAGGGTTGGCTTGCCTATCTTTCATTAGTAGGCACCATCATGACTCCCGAGAGTGAAAAATTCGGGTCGTGACAGGTTTGTAGACATATGTCATGTATATGGATATTGGTATGGCCTTGAGTGTAAATGATCATGTCAGCCTTATAGGTTCGTATGTCATATGTATTAGTTTCTATATCATGTTGGGTCATCCTATGTCTAGTATTTCCTTATGTTTTATTCTGGTTATCTCATGATGGCTCTTCTGGACCATTTATCCATGATGGTGTGTTAAGAAAAATATATTATGTTGGTACTCGGTTGAATAAGACACCGGGCGCCCGTCACGGCCTTTTAGTTTGGATCGTGACAGGTGAGCGGCTATTTGGGTTAATGTTTCAAAAGAATTAGTCTACAAGTTTCTTTTTTATATTTGAGATTCGGCAAAAATTAAAAACTATTCTCGAACAGTAGCAAAAGTTTTTTTTTTTTATTGTTAGGGAGAAGCTATAAATTTGCAAAAGCAAAAAAAATTCTAAAACTATCTCTCATTAATTTAACTCACGTGTCTCTCAAATTAACAAGTAAAATTTTGCATTATCAATATGTATACAACTGAATTCTTTTAAAAAGCACTTACCTTTTGTGCAGTTAAAGTGCTTGAAAATTTCTTTGGTAGGAAAAAGCTTGTGCAAAAGAATATACCTTTTAAGTTTTTTTTGTCAAGTTAGGTATGGAGATAAGATAATAATTAAATTGACTTGCCCTTTAGTAAATAGATCACAATAATATGGTGTTTGGACGTGCTATTAATTCAATTTTGAAAAATCAAGTATAGGAATATATTGGAGAATATTTTCTTTTTGAAAGAAAAAAAGGTAATTATTTAGACTAGTTTTGAGAATGAATTTATTAGAACGTTTTTGTGTTAGTTGTCTTCACATATATGGTTTGCTGTGTTTTCTTTTTTGGAAAAAGAAAAAGGAAAGGTGAGAGAATACTTCCTCTTCGACAAGGTTCCTTACCGCAGGAGTGTTGTACTACCAACAATAGGGTAGAAAATCAACATCAAGGTGTTCATAAAAATCCGAAAAATCGAACCAAATCGAAAACCAAACCAAATCGACCAAAAAAATCGATACTTTTTTGTTTGGTTTGGTTTTGGTTTTGAATTTTTAAAGCCGATCAAATTTAGTTTGATTTTGGTTTTAATCAGAAAAAAATCGAACCAAACCGACTATAAGAGTAGTTGTTTCAAATATATTATTACACCTATACTTATTACTTATGTATATTGTTATACAAAGTTTCAAAAAATTTATGGTAAATGTTAATAGTTTGCACTTTTAATATAGTTTTTTACCTTTACATTCTAGTTTGATTGGTAGTTTTTTTTTGTTTAGTGTAAGAATCCATTTCGTGTTAAAAATAACATATTTTTAATTGATTCCTTAAATTATTCATCACTATTTGATTCAATTATCATCAATATATCTTGGTAAATAATAGATTTCTCAAAGGGCAATTGATTTGATAGTGCTACATTGAAAATGTGGTCGCCAGAATATGTATTTGGTAGTGTATGTCTTATGTTTAAGAAAAAACCGATAAATTACCGAAAAAACCAAAAAAACCGATATAAACCGAATCGAGAAAAACCGACTTAATTGGTTTGGTTTGGTTCTAATATTTGAAAAACCGACTTACTTGGTTTGGTTTCTTTTTAGGAAAAAATCGATCCAAACCGAACCATGAACACCCCTAATCAAAACCACATAATACAGAATAATCTACATTATTCTTGGTGCTAGATGTTTGGCTTTTGAGGAGGGTGAACGAGAAATGGAGGGAAAATAAAATATTTGAGATTCCCTCCTTGACAAATGGACATTGTATCATATTTGAGGAAGAAAAGACTTTTGATGAGTATATATATAATTGCTCTTTTTCTAGCTCTTAAAGAATTAAGAAGAAGGCAAGCCTCGCATCGTCGTCGTCGTCGTCGTCACTCGCTTGGCTTCGGCTTTGGTCAAAGATTGATTGATTAAATTTTTTGGACAAAATTCCTTTCAATTATTTAATTAATTAATAAAAACCCAATCCGCAATAACCTATTTCTTTCTCGAACTATTTTGAATCTGTTTTCTATTTTTCTGTAATATTTCTTGTTCCAACAGATATGTTTATTTCTGAAAGGTTGCAAACCTTTTCATAAACAGTGCCAGAAGGTCAATAAATATGCCTTGAATCCCAAAATTTTTACTTACTAAATTTTCTAATTATCTTCTTCTTCTTCTTCTGCACAATATTTTCCAGTGTGTTTTACGATCATTGAGTGGTTCGAAGTTCACCGGAGTTTTTGGTACCAATATACTAGTGAGTTAAATCGTTCTATCTTGGGAGGATATATTCTAGCACCTCGGGTACTTGAGGGGAATAATTTCCTTAAGGACACACTGTGTGTTCAATAGGCTCGATTTATTCCTATACTATTTTCTAGAATTTATTTCGTCAAACCGATTCTACTAACTTTTTGTTTATGTTTTTATTTCATAAAGTTTAATATTTTTATTGGTTATTACAACAATACATATTGGATAACACTAGATATAGCCAACAACTTATGCCTTCAATTAAATCCATTAAATTTAATTTGGAACTTAGCTATAACGTAACATATCACCAAAATTATAATATATATGTTAAGAAACTTAACTCAAAGTAATAATATGAAACAAGCAAATAGACAAGAATTTAGAGAGAAAGAGAGAATAGATTCTTATTCCTTCAAGTATTTTCCAAGTGTGTACAATGTGATATCCAAACCCTCTATTTATAGAATGACAATGAGGTATACAAAGGTATATCATAAGCATGGTATTAACTATTGAGATCATGGGAAGATCATGGAGGAGGTTATAGAGTTATGGGAGTTACAACCATAATGGTAAAGAATAGTGGAAGGTTAATGGAGAAGAGTAGTGGGAGTAACTTCTTTAGGAGTTATAGATATCCACTACAAAATATAATATTTCACAATACTCTCCCTTGGATGTCTATAGATAATACGCATTACTTGCTACCTCATTAAAAACCTTGCCAGGAAAATTCAGTGGGATAAAATCTTAGCTAAAGAAAAAAGAGTACAATGCGTATTTGCCTCTTCTGATGAAAATATCACTTTATTTCTCGGAGACGATGAATTCCAAGCTTGTATAACAACTTCTTTAATATTGATATCGGCAATGCCTTGGTGAATTATTCTGTCAAATTATCACTTGAACGAATTTCTTGAATATCTGTTTTATCATTCTGTTGAAGATCGTCTCTGCAAAGAAACTTCACATGCCCTCACATGAAAATAGATTATTTGAAAAACGAACTATGCCCTGCATTTGTATAACCAACAAAACCTTGACAATATTTGTTAGAACAAACAAATCTATATCAAGGATTCCTTTTTGCAATATAATACTAATCATATTTCAATATCTCCATATAGCCTTTATACTTTCACCTGTTGGGACTATTCATCCAACTTCATATTTTTCAGATGAAGTCAATTTTCATTGAGTATATTTTATTTGGCCAATTATTTGTGTATCCAATTTTCATGACAGATTTGAGCTTAAGATCCTCGTCAATATTAATAATATTGAGAGCTGCATTATATTAACAACATCGTGGACGATCATTTTACATCGGTTTCATCATCGCACAATGAAGACATAACTTATCGAGATCTCATTATTTTCAAGTACCTGAGCCTCTCCCGTGAGGTCTTATAAAATGTTATGTCATGGTGCTCTTATAAAACACTTGCCTCCTTATTATGACCATCTTGAACATTTGCTCCATTCTTCTTCAAGGAGTTTTATCTTTGGAACAGATTTGTCTATTACGCTTCATGCGTTCCATAAAGTCTATCCATCATGGACGTTATTCTATTTGGAGTATTAGCAGCTGGAATATAACATTTAGCTTTGGGTCAGCAAATGCACATGGTAATATTTTGCAAATGAATTATCACTTGAACTTCAAGTTCATATATTTTTTTGTACGAGGATCTAAGTGTACTCATAATAATTCATTCCAAGTATTACTTTCAGCTGCTCATTTTCTCTCCTTAATGTTGGAATCACCAACACATATCCTCAACCTTCTTTGGGAATCAATCTTTGTGTACTTGGTGTCATAATTAAATCATACAGTACATCCATATTTCTAAATGAAAATATTTGATTCCTGAACCTAAACCAATTGTGATGGGGAGAGTGTATCATAACTTGTTGGCTAGATGCGTACAAATGCTGTTGTATATTAAATAATACACTCCATACAAAAAATTTATTTGGAGTTTTGTTCTCATAACCAATGATTTAGCTATAATTGGAGGCAAATAATTTCTATTAAACCAACTTGAATTTAAACCAACATTATCATCACAATTTACATTCTGAAATTGTGCTTTAATAATTTGAGCAAGCAACCTTGCAAAAGTCAAATTGCAAGTTGATAACCAACACACATGTGACCATGCAATAGATGCATCTATTAAAATCATATAATAGTAAACGGTCCACATGGCGAGTGACTGGTCCCATATATATATCACCTTTTATACATTTCAAAAATCAGAGAATACAATCACAACCCCAGCTGGCATAGTAATCAATTTATCATGAGAACAAGTTGTACATGGGAATTCTCGAAGAATCAGCTTATTCTTCAATTTATGCCAATATGAATTCTCAATCATTTTCACATCATAATTGAACCGGGATGGTCCATCGGTCATGCCAACTGATATTTGTTTAAGTAAATATTTAATTCACTATGGCATGTGATTTCATCATCATGCTTATACATCTGTCGTATAAATAGAATAAAAATCGGGTAACCTTCATATTTACCCGGTATGTTATATTACTATGAAGATAATCGATCTTCCTTTCATCTATAGTCTCAATATGCCAACCACTTTGGCTAATACATTTGAAACTCAAAAAGTTTCTTTTGAGACTTACTACCACCAATGCCATGAAGAATTTTATTTATTCAGGTAGTAACAAATTCGCTCTTCTGGAGCTCTCAATAATTTTGTACTACAAGATCTTTTATAATACCATCCAAGTAATAAATTTTCCTCCACGAAGAAAATTATCTTATCATAATAATTTTCATGGTCAAAATCCTCATAAGAAAAATCTTTTCTTGCTTTAATAATTTTTATAGGGCATGACAAAATATTTTCGGCGTAGAACATGTACACGACCAATGACATATTTGTGTAACCACATATTAATTTTCATGATCTTTCTTTCTCTCAAACCTCCCGTAGAAGTGAGTTGTAGTATTTATTCAATCATGCATAAATGCATTCTTGTGCATAATTTATATCACATATATTATTTCACACTCACTTCAAGAATGAGTTTGCATTTACAATACTTATCACAAGTCATATTCTTTTAAAAAAAATGGACTATAATCGTCTGAGCGTGCCTCATATTTATAGACCATATTGATACACAATTCCTTCACCTTTGAAGTATTATTTTGAGAACCCTTATTGTTCTCCTTTTTATAATTACCATAATGATGACTATTATTATTTTGGTCGTTGGCACGCCCACGTTCATTAGTCAACCACTTGTCTTCATTTAGATTTATTATGCAGCGCTATCACATTCACTTCAAGAATGGAGCAAATCAAGTGGGACAAGCTTCATGCATTTTCATGAAAAATATATTATTTTTCACTAGTCATCATTAGCTCATCAATATGATACATTGTGACTCAAACCCAATGCCTTACCCATATAAAATCATGCTAGGCCATAATGAGTTGGGACTCAAATCCAACTCTATCATCATAGTGCATCAGGACTTGAACCTGATGTCTTAACCTTATGGTGCGCTGGGACTTGAACCCACCGTCTTAAAACCTCTTTCAAAATATTGCTATTTTAGGAGCAAATTCGAGATATATTACTTTCACTTTAGAAAATACATATATAAATTGTAAGTCTATAACATTGCAATCTTTTATACTTGTACTTAATATGTTAGTTGAAAATATAAGAATAATTTAAGAATCATATACTGGTAGTAATGATCTTATGTTCTGGAGGAGAAATTGCTCCTGAACATTTTTTTAATTTCATCGGGAAAAGGAGAAGTTAGCATTGTTTCTCAATCAGAATGCATGTTGTGCTAAATGACATTAACAATTATACATCTAACATAATATATAGCCTGCATATAACTTATATATTTAGTTACTTGCACCATTTTTTAAGATGAGAAGGGATTGCTTTTATGTAAGAACAATCGTACTTAAAAAGGATCTAATTTGATTTATAATTTATTACATATTTATGCAAAAGTGATATTACTGCATGATTCAAAATATAATATTTTTGGGATGTAATTTTAGCCCAAAATCTCATGAATTTGAAGCAAGTAGAGGTAAACACTGAGCAACACATAATAAGATAGATCAAAATTAAGACTAGAAACTGTTATCGCCAAATTGGGACCGGCTTGAGATGCAATAGTAGTAATTATGCTAGTGCAGTATAAAAGTTTAATTTTCTCATCTTTATGCATATAAAACCAAATTAATGACAATAGTATCATCTTCCATAATTACCACAAGATCCCTGATGAGATGTAATCCAAAGTTTTCCTTGGCAAAAGAAGTTATAGCTTTCGTGGAGAATGTTTATCCCTTTTAGGAAGTCTGAGAGGAAATAACAATTCGTGCTGATAACGTGTTAAAAAATTTAGCTCAAATTAATAATATGAAACAAGCAAATAGACAAGAATGTAGAGAGAAAAAGAGAATAGATTCTTATTTCTTGAAGTGTTTTCCAAGTGTATACAATGCGATGTTCAAACCCTCTATTTATAGGCTGACATTGAGGTATACAAAGGTATATCATAAATATGGTATTAACTATTGAGATCGTAGGGAAGATCACAGGGGGAAGATCATGAAGGAGTTATAAAGTTGTGGGAGTTACAACCATAATGATGAAAAATAATGGGAGGTTAATGAAAAAGAGTAGTGGGAGTAACTTCATTAGGAGTCATAGACATTCACTACAAAATATAATATTTCACAACAATATGTTACATTTTGATTCCAAAATTTTAAAAATATAAAAATTGAAATTTGAACCTACCAAATTAAAATTGTAGATCTACTTTAAAATGTTCTATAATATACTTACTACTCAGGTTTAATAAGACCGATCGATATTACAATACATTAGTTAGTTAAGATTTGATCTTCCTGGAAAACTAGAAAAAATTATCTTAGACACAAAATTCTTTTAATCTTAAACATGCCCCTTCAATTCAAGGTGGTACAAATAATTCAATTTGAAATAAAAACTAGAAAGTCAAGGTGAGCATGTCAAATTGACATTTAATATTATCGTAAATAGTTGAACCAATATAATTGAATATTTGTCTCGACCTAGCCAGACAAGCATCTATTTGTATACCTTATCACCTAGACTAGATATTGGTTGCAAGATTGTAGGGAGAAATATTCATCCAATAAAGTAAAAGTATTAAAATAAAAAATAAAAGAGAAAATTAGGTCGACTTTAGGGTGCAAATTTAAGGACGACTAGGCCATTCTGCCTTAACTAAAGTAATCAATTTCCGTCTTTTTCATTGCCGAACAAAACGAGTCTGGGACCATAAAAAGAAAAAAGAAAAAAAAAACGAGGCAGGGACCATAAAAAGAAAAAAGAAAAAAAAAAACGAGGCAGGGATAAAAATAAAAGCTGGAGCGAGCATCCGCGTCGGCTGACGCGCGAAAGCGAGATTTACGATTCTACTAAAATCTCAACAAGTGTGGAAAATGGGTCCCGCTTATTGTACTTTGCCTTATGATTGGCTTATTTAATTTCCACGAAATCATCAGCATCAGAAATTTCTGTCTTTGTGCCAGTTTCCTATTTCTTTCGTATCCCATAAGATTGCCAATCAGTGATAAAATCCTCAAAATTATAAAAAGGACCGCACTATTTTAAATTTATTCATATCGAGCACTATGTTCTGGGTAAAAACTTATCCGTACCGGGTATTTACACTAAACTAATAGATACATACATGTGTCTTGTATATGGACTTCAATCATTTAACCATAGTAAATTATATGCATTCTCATCTAAATAAATTAATTAACATAGTTTGGTATAAATACTCGGTGTGAGTAAGTATTTACCCTATGTTCTGATCCTTGTCTGTACGCTAATATTTAGGAATACAATAAGTCATAAAAAGACGGAGTAATCCATGGAATTTGAGTTATAATTTTCCATGAGATGGTGTTAGGTTATTCTGTGTAGACCTAGTAGTCTATGCAGGTGTAACAAACTCGTCCCTTCTTCAACCGCACGCTAAAGCAATCCACCAATGGTATCTAGTGGGCGTTTCACATAACAATTGTAAAACTCCGAAAAAAAAATTTGGATCAAAACGGTATTTGAAAATTTGAATTGTATTTGGACATGAATACAATTTGAAGTTGTTTGAATTTTTGTGATTATTTGAAGTGAAATTTTTAAAAAGTAGCTTTTTAAAATTTTACAAAATTTCGATAAATTCTGAAATGCAACTTCAAGTGAAATTTAAAATTTTCATGGACAAACACTAATTCCGAGAAAAAAGTAAAAAATTTCTTATGGCCAAACAGACCCTAATATTTTGTGTTTCCGGAAAAAAAAATGAAAAGTAGCTAAATTTAAAGGACAACTTTGGAGCAACGGTAAAGCTATCTTAGTGTGGTCTTGTTTATCCGTAAAACGGTACAATTGAATTTATAACGTGGTTTCTAGACGAGCAAATCGATTTGATACCAAAATAATAAATAAATTAAATAAAATTCGAGACTTAGCATTGAAGCTGAGATAAGGCAGCAAACAACTTGGTTCCGGGAGCAGAGCTTTCAAAGACAACAACAAGAATATTGATAGACAGAAAATAAATATTATTGAGCTTAGAATAATGTGTAGCATAAGTTTGTCCGAATTTCTGTCTCTTACAATGGTCGTGGAAGTCACTATTTATAGCTACACCTAGGGAACAAGGTTGTAGGATCAAACTCATTTTAAATGACAAGTATGGAGGCCATTGATGAATATATAACGTCATGCTATGAATGCCAAAAGTCTTTATAACGGATTATGTGTTTAATACTGAGTAATATTCTTCATTGAATGCCATCGAGCGACAAATATTTATTTTGTCCTCGTTAATAATGTTCCCTTCGGGGTCTGCCCGGTGCCAACTGAAGCTGTTATCCTCGGTCTTAGCTTCTACTTGCTTCATCCTCATTCTGTCTCCAATTCAACGTGTCACTCCATTATTCGAATATTTAATATGAACCGATTTGATCCTATACAGATGGTCCCCTGTTTTCCTGTGGCATATCTTTGTGTCATCGGGAAGTTGGTGAAGATTGCTTTCTTGGCGAAAAATATTCTGATCCCTTCTGAAAAGTTTCTGGCGCTTGATTAGAAGCACGTCTCTCTACATTTAATACCCGAACATGTGCCACTCCACGATTTAGCAATATTTTTGCCGGTTCTCGAGGTCATCATGGCCACAATTTAAGTCGTCTATTTCTTTTCTTATACGCTCCATTCTTCTTCTTTTACATTTCACTGTTCTACAAACTCTCTCAACTTCTTTACATTCAACTCTTTCTTGCTTTCACCCTTATTTATTATTCTTCTTCAAAGAACTCTTATTACCTTCTGCTGATCATGGCTTCTTCTTCCAAGAACTTAGGTTCACTCAAAAACAAAGAAAATACTGTTGATGCTGACCTTCCTACGGTGAGCACCATCATTCTTAGAAGACTCAACACAACCAAGGACTTTGAAGAGAAGTTTTCTTCTACAAGTTCTCGTACATGTGCTATTGGTATATACCCTTCTTCTATCCGTCCATCCAACTTTCCTATTATTAATGAGTGTCACGACCCGAATTTTCCACCGTCGGAAGTCGTGATTGCGCCTACTAACGGAGCTAGGCCAGCCAAACTTTAAACATTCTTTGATAAATCTCAACAATATAAAGAAACGGAAAATAATTAAATAAGAGTGGAAGACTTTAAGTTTAATAAAAAAAATAAAATTAAAATGTGGAAGTTTAAAACATATCTCTACCCAAAATCTGGTGTCACTAGCTCACGGACTACTAAAGAGTGCTACAAACAAGTCTGAAATGGAAATACAAAACGTCTGTCTCGGTGCAAAGAAAACAAACTAAACATAGAAAAAGGACTCCGGCCTGCGAACGCCAGCTAGGCTACCTCGAAGTCCCTAGACTGAAGTCAGCTCCCGGTCGAATAGGCTACTGCTGTGGTCCAAAAGCTGCTCCGGTACCATAATCTGTGCAAAAAGCACAGAAGTATAGCATCAGCACAATCGACCCCATGTGCTAGTAAGTGCCTGGCCTAACCCCGACGAAGTAGTTACGAGGCTGGACAGGACCTACCTAAAACAACCCGTGCAGACATATATCTATATACAGAGCAACAGAAATAACGACAGAGAATATCAATTAAAACGGGGAAGGCGCATGCTCGGGGGAGATACAGTGAAAACAGATCATCGGATATAACAACGAAACTATCGCAATACCTTAACTCATATATAAGTGGACGGCGCACCGCACGATCCCATTTATTAGTTTCTAAGTGGACAACGTGCCATATGATCCCATTTATTAGTTTCTAAGTGGACGGCGTGCCACACGATCCCATTTATTAATTCATAGGTGGATGGCATGCCACACGATCCCAAAATATATTTCATAAGTGGACGGCATGCCACACGATCCTATATTATAATTTATAAGTGGACGGCGTGCCACACGATCCCATATCATAATGAATAGCACAAATAATCTCTCTAAAAGAGTTCCCATTAGGGAAATTCAATAACATAACGAATAAACCGACAAAGGGTACAACTAACAGCACAAATATCCCGGTAAGGGAGCAACAACAATAATAAACTACGTGTCCCTGCAAGGGAAGAGTCACCACACTTTCTCTGTTAATCACTTCTTTCCCAATTGTCAAATTCTAGTTCGAATCGATACTCCAATAATATACCAATCGAAATTCTTCCTCAATCGTTCCCAAAATATGAAACCGAGCAATTAGACAAGAGAGATATTTCACAAAGTCCTATTCAAACACATCTAAGACCCACGGTCATGCTAGACCCCGGTGTATAGATAACCGTTACCATGCCTATATACCGTACGCATCATTTAGCAATTAGCAAATAATATCCTAATCCTATTCCCTCTAACCAAAGTTAGAACAAACACTTACCTCGGTCCAAGAATAGCAATCAACTCTCCAATACCGCCTTTCCTCTACAATCCAACTCCGAAACAATGGTATCTAGACATAATCAATTCAATAGTATCAATAAGGACCCCAAAACAACATCACATAGCCTAGAAATGAAGTCCCTGGCATTCTTCCAAAAATACCAAAATCCGACCCCGGGCCCACATAGTCCAAACTCAAGGCTCGGACCAAAATCCGTTCACCCATAACCCCACGAGTCCAAATATATAATTTATTTCAAGATTCGACCCCAAATTGAGGTTGAATCACCCAAAATTCCCAAAGCCCTAGTTCTACCCAAAACTCCCATTTCCTACCTTGAATTCATGATTTAGGGCTAGGAAATTAATAATTAGTGGAAGAAATTAAGAGGGGATGAAGTTATGAACGCTTACCCAAGAAGCTTTGGAGGAAGGGGAGCTTGAATTTCGTCTATGGGGTGTTGGAGAAAGGAGTCCGTGTTAAATAATGGCAAAATCCCGAAATGGGTTTAGTTTTTAAGCTTTAAAAATTCGCTGGGCAAAAATGCCCTTCGCGTTCGCGGGGAAAGGGCCGGTTCGTGAAGGGTAAGCTGGGGTCTGCATCGCGATCGCATGGGAGGAAATGCGAACACGTAGAAGGAAAAGGCTGGGGTCCTGGGTTTACTCTATGCGAACGCGTAGGTACATACGCGAACGCGATGAAGGATGGGCTAATACTATGCGAACGCGAGGACAAGTTCGCGAACGCAATGAAGGAATTACTGGTGCCCTGAAATTGGCTTACGCGTTCGCGATGTTCAAGACGTGAACACGAAGGGGGAAGAAGCAGAGCTACGCGAACGCGAGGGACTAATGCGAACGCGATGAAGAAAATCCCTGTGTAAAAATTTCAGAAAATCTGCTAACTTCCTAAGTCCAAAACCACCCCGAACACCTCCGAAAACACCCCGAGCCCTCGGGGCTCCTAACCAATCATACACACTAA
This sequence comes from Nicotiana glauca, assembly GCA_026770625.1. NCBI lineage: Eukaryota > Viridiplantae > Streptophyta > Magnoliopsida > Solanales > Solanaceae > Nicotiana > Nicotiana glauca. The sequence continues at coordinate 184,136 of MU769512.1, forward strand.
CTCAACAACATCCTACGAACTTACTCGAGCGATCAAATCGCCAAAACAACATAAAAATCAATGAATCAAGCCTCAAAACTCATGATTTTTCTTCTAAAATTCATAAACTTTCAAACTTGGAACTCATAGTCCGAAACACGTCAAACGACGTCCGATTTCTACCAAACTTCACAGAAAGCGCTTAAACAATATATAAGACTTGTACCAGGCATCGAAACCAAAGTATGAGCCCGATACCATGGTCTTTTAATCAATTTTTATTTCCATTTTCCTTAATAATTTCAGAAAAATAATTTCTTTTAAAAATTCACTTCTCAGGCTCGGGACCTCGGATTTCGATTATGGGAATACGCCCGGGTCCCATATTTTTCTACGGACCCTCCGGGACCGTCACATCTCGGGTCCGGGTCTGTTTACCCAAAATATTGACCGAAGTCAACTTTAACAATATTAATATCAAAATTCTTCAAATTTTTCATAGATTTTACATATTTCAACATAAAAGCTTTCCGGCTACGTGCCCGAACTGCGCACACAAATCGAGGCAACTATAAGTGAGATTTTTAAGGCCTCGAAAGCGCGAAAAAAGGAGAAATCCGGTGATGACCCTTTGGGTCGTCACATTCTCCACCTCTAAAACGGCCATTCGTCCTCGAACGGACAAAAGAAAGAAGTACCTGAGTCAGGAAATAGATGAGGGTATCGGCTCCACATATCAGACTCGAACTCCCAGGTCGATGCCTCAGGAGGCTGACCTCTCCACTGGACACGCACTGAAGGAAAACTCTTCGACCTCAACTGTCGAACCTGCAGGTCTAGAATGGCTACCCGCTCCTCCTTGTAGGACAGATCCTTGTCCAACTGGACAGTGCTGAAATCTAACACATGGGTAGGATCGTCGTGATACCTCCGTAGCATAGACATATAAAACACTGGATGCACGGCTGACAATCTAGGTGGCAAGGCAAGTCTGTAAGCCACCTCTCCCACACGATCAAGAATCAGATGGGCCAATGAACCTAGGGCTAAGCTTGCCCTTCTTCCCAAATCTCATTACGACCTTCATAGTCGATACACGGAGCAGTACTCGCTCACCAACCATGAAAGCTACATCTCGAACCTTGCGATCTGCATAACTCTTTTGCCGCGACTGAGCTGAACGAAGCCTGTCCTGAATGATCTTGACCTTATCCAAGGCCTCCTGGACTAAATCTGTACCCAATAACCGAGCCTATCCCGGCTTAAACCATCCGACTGGAGACCGACATCGCCTACCATACAACGCCTCATAAGGAGCCATCTGGATGCTGGACTGGTAGCTGTTGTTGTAGGCGAACTCTGCTAGAGGTAAAAATTGGTCCCAAGAGCCTCCAAAATCAATGACATAGGCTCAGAGCATATCCTCTAATATCTTAATAGTCCTCTCGGACTGGCCGTCCGTATGAGGGTGGAATGCTGTGCTCAACTGAACCTGGGTGCCTAACTCCTGCTGAACTGCTCTCCAAAAGCGCGAGGTAAACTGTGTACCCCGGTCCGAAATGATAGATGCCGGCACCCCATGAAGGCGAACAATATCTCGAATGTAGATCTCAGCTAATCTCTCCGATGAATAGGTGGTGGCAACAGGAATGAAATGTGCTGACTTGGTCAGCCTATCAACAATGATCCAAATAGCATCAAACTTATTTCGAGTCACCGGAAGTCCAATAACGAAATCTATGGTAATCCTCTCCCACTTCCACTCGGAAGCTCAATCCTCTGAAATACACCACCAGGCCTCTGATGCTCATACTTGACCTGCTGACAATTCAAACACCGAGCCACATATGCAACAATATCTTTCTTCATCCTACGCCACCAATAATGCTGCTGCAAGTCCTGATACATCTTCGCGGCGCTCGGGTGAATAGAATACCGTAAACTATGGGCCTCCGCTAAGATTAACTCTCGAATCCCATCAAAATTGGGCACACAAACTCGCCTCTGCAACCTCAAGACACCATCATCATCTAAATCCACATTCGTGGAACCTCCACGCTGCACCGTGTCTCTCAGGACACACAAATGAGGATCATCAAACTACCGATCACGGATACGCTCCAATAATGAAGAACGAGCGACCGTGCAAGCTAATACTCGGCTAGGCTCCGAAATGTCCAACCTCACAAGCCGATTGGCCAAAGCCTGAATATCCAAAGCAAGCGGTCTCTGGCTGATCGGAACATAAGCAAGACTACCCATGTTGGCGGACTTCCTACTCAGTGCATCGGCCACCACATTGGCTCTCCCCGGGTGGTATAAAATAATAACATCATAATCTTTCATCAACTCCAACCACCTCCTCTGCCTAAAATTCAACTCCTTTTGCTTCAACAAGTACTGAAGGCTCTTGTGATCCGTGTACACCTCACACGTCACACCATATAGATAATGCCTCCAAATATTCAAAGCATGAACAATGGCTGCCAACTCTAAATCATGGACCGGATAATTCTTCACGTGGATCTTCAATTGCCTCGAAGCATAAGCTATGACTCTGCCATCTTGCATTAATACTGCACCAAGCCCAATACGGGAAGCATCACAATAAACTGTATAAGGCCCTGAGCCTGTGGGCAAAACCAATATCGGTGCCGTAGTCAAAGCTGTCTTGAGCTTCTGGAAGCTCTCCTCACACTCGTCTGACCACCTGAACTGGGCACCCTTCTGGGTCAACCTAGTCATCGGGGCAGCTATAGATGAAAACTCCTCCACGAACCGACGGTAATAACCTACTAATCCCAAGAAACTCCGAATCTCTATCGCTGAAGCTGGTCGAGGCCAATTCTTGACTGCCTCAATATTCTTCTGGTCTACCTGAATACCCTCTGCTAATACTACATGACCCAGGAATGCAACTAAACTCAACCAGAACTCGCACTTCAAGAATTTAGCATACAACTGACTATCCTTCAGAGTCTGAAGAACCACTCTGAGGTGCTGCTCGTGCTCCTCCTGGCTGCGGGAGTACACAAGAATATCATCAGTGAAGACTATCATGAACAAGTCTAGATAAGGCCTGAATACTCGGTTCATCAACTCCATAAATGCTGTTGGGGCATTGGTCAACCCGAATGACATAACCAAAAACTCATAATGCACATACCGAGTGCGAAATGCTGTCTTAGGGATGTCAGATGCCCTAATACTCAACTGATGGTAGCCAGATCTCAAGTCTATCTTTGAAAACACCTTCGCACCCTGAAGCTGGTCAAACAAATCATCAATCCTCGGCAGTGGATACTTGTTCTTTATCGTCACCTTGTTAAATTGCCGGTAATCAATGCACATCCTTATCGATCCATCCTTTTTCTTCACAAATAGCACCGGCGCACCCCAAGGAGAAACACTAGGCCTGATAAAACCCTTCTCTAGCAAGTCTTGCAACTGGTCCTTTAACTCCTTTAATTCTGGCGGGACCATACGATACGGCGGAATAGAAATGGGCTGCGTGCCTGGGGCCAGATCAATACAGAAATCAATATCCCTGTCGGGCGGCATACCCGGCAGGTCTAAACGAAAAACCTCTGGGAACTCCCGAACAATAGGAACAAAGTCAATAGAAGGAACCTCTATGCTGGAATCACGAACATATGCCAAATAAGCTAAACACCCCTTCTCTACCATGCGTCAAGCCTTAACATATGAAATAACACTACAGGTGGCATGTCCTAGGGTCCCTCTCCACTCCAATAGGGGAAAATCTAGCAGCGCCAAGGTCACGGTCTTGGCGTGGAAATCCAAGATAGCATAATACGGGGACAACCAATCCATCCCCAATATAACATCAAAATCTACCATGTCTAAAAGCAATAAATCAACTCCGGTCTCAAGACCCTCAAATACTACCACACAGGAACAATGAACTCGGTCGACCATAATAGAATCTCCCAGTGGTGTAGATACATATACAGGAATACCCAAAACATCACTAGGCATAGCCATGTAGGGTGCAAAATAAGACGACACATATGAATACGTAGACTCAGGGTCAAATAGCACTGAAGCATCCCTGTCAAACCAGAATAGTACTTGTAATAACAGTATCGGAAGACTTAGCCTCTGGCCTGGCTGGCAAAGCATAACACCGGGGCTGGGCCCCACCTCCCTGAACCATGTCCCTAGGATGATCGGCTGCTGGCTGACCTCCACCTCTGCCGGTCCGAGCTCCACCTCTACGGTCTCTACCTCCACCTTTATGATCCCTACCCCCGCCTCTAGCTGGCTGGGCAGGCTGTGGATCACCTGCTGCCTGAATCATGGGGCGAGGACCATGCTGCTGAGAGCTGTCAGAAGCTCGAGGGCAATACCTGGCACTATGTCTCATGTCGCCACAAGTGTAACAAGCCCTCGGCTGCTGAGAACAATGGAGTGGTGGCGCGCTGATAGGTGCTGATGCTGAACTGAAAAGCTGCTGGTCGGGGTACTACGACTGAGAGCCATGGCCACCGGAAGTACCATGAGAAACCTGAAGAGCTGACTAAAAGGGCATCGATAAATGACCTCTCCCATAAGAATCCCTACCTCCAGATGAGGTACCACTGAATCTACCAGAATGTCGAGGTCTCTTATCCGGCACATATCTACCTCCATGTGCGAGGGCCATCTTAACTCGGCGGGCAGCATTGGCCGCCTCCTGAAAGGAAATATCATTACCAGCTCCCATAGCCATCTGAAGACGGATCGGCTGAATCAAACCATCAATAAATCTCTGAACCCTCTCTCGCTCCATGGGTAGTATCACAATAGCATGGCGTGCCAAGTCAACAAATCGAGTCTCATACTGTGTAATTGTCACGGAGCCCTGCTGGAGGTGCTCAAACTGCCTGCGAAGTGCCTCCCGCTGAGTGACTGGGAGAAAATTCTCCAAAAACAACTCTGTGAACTGATCCCATGTCAAAGATGGAGACCCTGTTGGTCTAGATAGGCAAAAATCCCTCAACCAAGTCTTGGCGGATCCTGCAAGCCGAAAAACGGTAAAATCGACCCCATTGGTCTCCACTATCCCCATAGTCCTAAGGATCTCATGACAACTGAATAGGAAATCTCGTGGATCCTCTGATGAAGCACCGCAAAATGTGGTGGTGAAGAGCTTGGATAACTGATCAAGTCTCCACAAGGCATCCGAAGACGTAGCCGATCCATCGCCGGCCTGAGCTGTAATACCTGGATGAGCTGCCACAGCTGGCTGAACCTCTGGGACATGAGTCCGGGGAGCTACCTGCTCTGGAGTTCGTGTAGCAGGAGTTTGAACCCCTCCTCCAGCCTGAGAAGTGGCTGGTGCTACTGGCAGCAAACCCGCTCTAATGACACTCTCCATAAAGCCTGCCAATCTGACTAGAGCATCCTGAAGATCTGGGGTGACCATGACCCCTCATGGGACCTGAGCTGGGCCCACTGGAGCTGCTGGGGCTGGAACCTCCTCATCATAGTCAATATGAGGCTCCACCTCTGGGACTGCTGTTCGGGGCTGAGCTCTGCCCCTGCCTTGGCCTCTAGCACGACCTCGGCCTCTGCCCCTTGCGAGAGATGCTGATAGAGGCTCGGGCTGCTGCGGTAGAAGAGGAAGCACATGTTCTCGCCATCTTCGAAAGAACAGAGTAGAAAGACAATCAGTATTTGAGAAACAGAATCGCACGATAAGAAAGAACAAAAGTGAAACTTTTCCTAACTCCACAGCCTCTGGGGGATAAATACAGACGTCTCCGTACCGATCCCTCAGACTCTACCAAGTTTGTCCTTGAGTAGAAAGACCTGTGCAACCTAGAGCTCTGATACCAACTTGTCACGACCCGGATTTCCCACCATCGGGAGTCGTGATGGTGCCTACTAACGGAGCTAGGCCAGCCAAACTTTAAACATTCTTTGATAAATTTCAATAATATAAATAAACGGAAAACAATTAAATAAGAGTAGAAGACTTTAAGTTTAATAAAAAAAATGAAATCAAAATGCGGAAGTTTAAAACATATCTCTACCCAAAATCTAGTGTCACTAGCTCACGGAGTACTAAAGAGTGCTACAAACAAGTCTGAAATGGAAATACAAAACTTCTGTCTCGGTGCAAAGAAAACAAACTAAATATAGAAAAAGGACTCCGGCTTGCGAACGCCAGCTAGGCTACCTCGAAGTCCCTAGACTGAAGTCAGCTCCCGATCGAATAGGCTACTGCTGTGGTCCAAAAGCTGCTCCGATACCATAATCTTTGCAAAAAGCACAGAAGTGTAGCATCAGCACAACCGACCCCATGTGCTGGTAAGTGCCTAGCCTGACCCCGGCGAAGTAGTTACGAGGCTAGACAAGACCTACCTAAAACAACCTGTGCATACATATATATATATAGAGCAACGGAAATAACGACAGAGCTGTGCAAACATACTATAAGGCTGAGTACCGGGCCTCTTCCATCTTCGGTTGGTGAGCAACCTACAACCAACACTACCTTTGTCATAGCTGCTTCTGAACCCACAATATCATTAGTTTTATCTCATTCTACGTCGGTCATACCTTCGTCACCAGCAACTGCTACATCACCTCTACCAGCCGCAGGCACCCAAGAGGAGGATGTCCCTCCTCCCCCATCCCCATACCATGGGAATTTGGGATACAACTATTCTTCCCCCTCTAAGAATGAGTTTCTCCCTCTCGGTCTCTACCAAGTGCCATTTGTTATCCCGGCCTATGGAACTCGCCAATTACCTGAAGTCGCTGGCTTCAAAGTAAGACAAGATGAAAATATGCTCTCTTTGAGGGAGTGTATGATAAATAATGCTATGCACAATGCACCAGCGGTATGGTACTCGTTCTTTTTTGTCACGCCCTGAACTTGGGGGGTGAGAACGGCACTCGGTGCCTCACCTATCCTTGTGTACCAACTTGCAACTAAGGCACTCTAAACATACAATGTCATAATTTGGTCATGGGCCACATTGCAAGATAATTGCGAAGCAAAATATAAAGCTGAACGGAAACTAATGATGACTAAACATCAATATAAAGCTGGGCCAACAAGGCCGTCATAACTACTACAGCTGGCAACCAAACAAAATTTACATTCAAGGCCTACAAGGTCAACATACTGCACTAATTGACAGGATATGTCTACAACCCTCTACTGATGGACGTATTGTGATTGGAATAGGGCTCCGACCTACCCATAACATACATACACACACACATATATACACACACACACAAAAGATGTACACAAAACTCTAGACCCAGCAACTCCGAATGCCGTAGAGATTTTCGATCAAGATCAACTTGGGCAACACCTACTCAGGAGGTCTACCCGTCTGTCTATCTGAGCTTGAACGCATGAAATGCAGCGTACTCAGAAAAGGGACGTCAATACGAAATAATGTACAAAGTATGTAAGGCAATAACTGAAAGCTGAAACTAAATTGATAATATAATAATTGAAAGTAACTGGGAGTTAAAGATGATCCAGAGCCTTATTGTTACTGACTCAACTCTCTTAATATAGTAAGTAAAATAAATGTACGACCCTATAAGGCTTAGAACGTGTAACTTCTCTGCCCTAGTAGGATCGCTCGTAGGCACTCGACCATACTAAGCTCTATATGTCGGCTATTCTGGGCTCGCTCATAGGCGTTTGGCCACAGTAGACTCGGAATATGACTTACCATTTAATCAAAAATTGCCCAATAGGGGCCTACCCACCAATTATAACTCGATGGTGGTGAAAATACTATAACATTATTTATATATAGACCCTCTGCTCTCTTAACTGGAAAAAGACAATATTCAATTGAATATAAAGTCCCGATAAGGGAGAATATTGTAACTTATGAGGCTAGAATAATGTATATAAATTCGGGAGTATGAACTTCTCTTTATGCCTTGTTATCAAAAATATGTAATTATGAGATCATTCCAAAATAAAGGAAGGGCTTAGCCTTAACATACCCGAGTCGATGTTCTTGACAATCCCTCTAACACACATTAATTGCGATAAAACACGTGACGACAAGATCGGATTAGGGAAAATTCCGTATGATATTCTTGAGAAAGATTGTACCGAACTCCCTTAAAATTACAAATCCCGTTTCTATTACATAGTATAACTTCGTACGAATTCTTTTGCTAAAAATCCGTTACTTGGTTAACTTATTCTCCTCAAATCTTGTTAACAAAACCAATCATAACAAGAAACTGAGACTTGGGCATTTTTATACAAAATATTAGTATTGGGACTGTTTTCTCATCTAAGGTACGAGGATGTCTTACTTATCTGGGCCAATCCCATAAGTGGCCCCTTTAAGTTGGCCCTTTAAGTTGGCCCAGCTTTTTATTTTGGCACCCCAACTTAAACTTGTTCCATTTTGACACTCGAACCCCTAACCCAATATTTCATTTAAACACAAAACTTTGATCAGTCACATTGAGTGAAGTTCATCACCTAAGTCGCGCGTGAGATAGAAGAAGACTCCCTGTCAATGCAATTACTTATTACCATTAGAGCCCTATTTATATCCCACTTCTTCCTTCCCTTTCTCCATTATCAGATGTAAAAAAGCCCTAACTATCTGTAGGTCCATCTCCATGAATATTCTAAAGGCGGGTTCTTTATATAATTTTCTATAGCTTAAGTTGAGATTAATAGAAAAGTAAACCTTCTTCTTCTTCTTCTTCTTCTTCTTCTGTAATTTCTTCCGTACTTCTTTTTTTTTTTGTGATTTTGAGCTTGAACTCCATAGCCATTGTAGCTATGTCGGAAGGAGCAGAAATTTCTCATAAAGGATTGGGTATCTGTTGTTGTGGTTTTAATGCGAAATTGAGAATTTCATGGTCTCCTAGAAATACAGGTCGACGATTTTATGGTTGTAAATTTGACAAAGTAAGTCTGCCATCTATTTGCACTTAAATCTGATAAATTTTTGATTTCAATTTGAATAAAAAATCTATTTTATATTGTTTTGAAGGATCGAGGTGCTTACGAGTACTTTAGATATTATGATGAAGATTTTCCCGAACAAGTGAAGAGGACTATTAATGGTTTACTGAAAAGGGTCAAAGAAAATGATGAAAAATTGGCTAGGGAAAGGAAGAAGTGGATTTTTGTGTTTGTAGTTGTGTTCATCGCATGGAATTGTTTGGTTGTTCCTTCATTTTGTTGAACATGGTAGTGTGAATGTTAGTTTTTGGTTGGATTTTATGTACTAATTATGGGAATGTTTTAAGAAGTGGATTGTGGTAGTGGATTGGTTGTATATGTACTGCTTAAATTTGAGTAGCAAGCTAATAGAATATGTATTGATTTTGTTCCAACAGAATATATTTCTTTGGTCCAAAAGAATCCCGTTTTTAAGATTTTAGCACAAACCTACCTTATTATAGTGAAGTTAATGCAAGCAAATGATCCTATTGAACTCTACTTCTAGAAGATCACTTTTTTTAGTGTTATCAGATTGCATATTGATGTTCTGGTTAGACTATACTTAAATAATGAATAACATTATAATTGTGTTTTTAATTAGTCTCAAAAAATGCAGCAGCTCATTGGATTCCAATAGAAGCCCCTAACTGAATTTGCACAAGAAAATTGCACAAGAATCTGCACATGAATGGATTCCAATAGAAGCCCCTAACTGAATTTGCACAAGAAAATTGCACAAGAATCTGCACAACAGAAGTGCTTAAATAGAGCATGTGTAGAGTTGCAGAAATACACAATATAATTTGCATAGCAAAAGCCCCTAACTGAATTTGCACAAGAAAATTGCAGAAATACACAATAGACTCTGCACAATACAATAGAATACGCACAATAGAAGTGCTTAAATAGAGCAGAAACATAGTAGAATAGATTCTAACAAATCTGCTTAAACATAACAGGAACATAACAGAATTCCAATATATATCGAATACCAAAAAATATTACAAATACCAAGAAACAGAATTCCAACCTTTAAACAAGGGTCTGCTGTGTTACATATCCAACAGCAAAAAATATTAAACAAAAGATTCAACAACCTAGTCCTACGATATCAACAAAAGACTTCTAAAGATGGGATTCCTAGTTGCACTCCATTGGTTGACTTGAAGTCCTTCGATTTCTGGTTGCACTTATCCTTTGAAGCCGGGATGTTGTAACTGATTTTTTTTCCTTTCCATTTTAGGACATTAGGCTTAAATCCAATATCATTGTTTGTTGCAAATGCATCTCTAAATGTACCACATGCTATGACTCTTTCAGAAGATGCACTAGGCTGCAAAATAATAAAAGTAGCAACTGATTATAAAAGAAAGAAACAGAGGTAAAGAAACAGAGGTAAAGAAATAGAGGTATAAGCCTCTTTTAGAAAGGTGCACCAGTTTACATTCAATATGCTTCATCCAGTCATTGTGTCTTGATAAATGCCAAAACCTATTTATCTAGGCCTTTTATACCCTGCTGCCTGATGAGTTTCATATGCTTCCTGTAAGTTTGAGACATTGTTAGTACCCCTTCCTCCAATAGCAAGGGAAATAGATCTAAAATATCCCCTTCCTAGGCCTAGACCTCTGCCTCTTCCTCTTGTAGTAGACTGACTTTGACCACTTCTTCTTACAGCTGAAGTGTCTTCACAAATTGAAGATGGAGTGCTAGGAATGGTTGTTGCAGTAGTAGTTGACTGACTCCTTTGAGTTGGATTACTTTCTTGAGTTGTATCTCTCATTGAAGGCTAAAAGAATATATAATAGTTAGTGTGCATTAGAGAATGCTAAAAAGGACTCAAAATATGCCTGGCTTACCTCAGATTTGCAAGCAGATTTGTTATGACCCAACTGGTGATATTTTGAGCAATTTATCTTCACTCCTTTCTTTGAAAACTTGCCAATTTTTTTTTTCTTGGCTCATCCTTTGCCCTTCTCCTACACTTTTTAGGTCTCCCTGGCATCGGTTTTGGTTCAGGTGGCTCAATTGAAGGATTTTTTTGATTCTGGCCACATCTTCATATTGGGCATAGGTTGTATGGAATATTGGTAAGTTTTCAAGAAGGTGGCCTTCCTGTACCAATTGTCAACCAAGTCATCTGGATTTTGTTCTATGTGATATAATGCACAGACAAGATTAGGACAAGGAATTCCTCTTAACATATATCTTCTACAAGTGCAAGTCTTCCATCATAGATCCACAACATGCTTAATATCACCATCACTAATTTCAAAACCAGCATCCCCATTCCAAAGCACTTTACACCTCCTAGAGGCATCTTTATTTTCTTCTAATGTCATTCTTGCTATTGGGGATATATCTGTTATCCATGTCTCAGCAAATCTCCTCATATCTACATGCCTAGTCATGATTTTGCATCTTATTTCTTCTAACATTGATATAATTGACTTATGCCTAGGTCGTACTATCTAGGAATTAAATATTTCACACATATTATTTTCAGCTACATCACACTTAGACATATCACTAAAATAAGCCCTTACCCATACCTCTTTGTTGTAATGTAAAGCATCCTCACATATATTTCTCCCTAGCATTGATAACCTTTCTAGCTCATCTTTAAACTGGACAACAAATGATGACTTGGAACATCTCCAGAATTGCATCCTTCTTTCTTTACCTTTCCATTTTTTAGTCCAGTTGGACCATATATACCTGGCACACATTCTGTGCTCTGCCATGGGCAGACAGTCCTCAATTGTTGGAATCAATCCCTGTAACAAAAAATAAAAGATATTGTTTCAGTTTCATATATAAATACAAAATAAGTAAACAAAATTAATATTAAGTAATCAACAAAATATACCTTTTGACTATCTGACATTACTATTAAGTTTGTTCCATCTCCTAGCTCCAAGTCAACAGCCAAATATTGTATAAACCAGGTCCATGAATGTTTTGTCTCCTGGTCGACAACTGCCCATGCTATTGGAAAAATTTGATTGTTCCCATTTTTTCCAACAACTACCAACAATTCACCTTTACATAACCCCTTCAAGAAGCATCCATCAAGACCAATGATCCTCCTGCACCCTTCTAACCATCCCCTTTTAAGAACATCAAAATATACATAAAAGTAGACAAATACGTGCTTTCCTGGTGTAGTCTCACTATCAGTTCTAATCCAGCAAGAACTCCCTGGATTTGTCCTCCTAATAATGTCAGCATAGTCAGCTAACCTGGAAAATTCTAGTTTTCAGTCCCTCATGAACTCCTGCATTATAATAAACTTAGCTCTGTATGCTATAGTCCTTCAAATATACAAACACAACTTCTTCCTAACCCATTCCTGAATCTCCCATAATTTAATGTTTGGCAGTGATACAATTCTATCCTTAAATTTATGAGTAATATATTTAGAAGTGCACAACTTATTTTTTTTGTGGTACAATTATGCCATGGATGATACTTTTTTACCATAAAATCCCCAAAATCTCTGTCGGTGCTTGCATATAGCTCCCATTTGCACAAACCGTTACTTTTGCACTTAGCTCTAACTCTATGCTTCTCATTAGGCTTTATGAGCTGAACTTTGTTTTCAATAGCATAATATTGAACAACCTTCCTAAACTCAAGAACACCTTCGAAGACCATACCAAGTTCAAAAATAGCCAACCAACAGTCTGAGTCATACCTGAGCTTCTTACTACTCCTTCTAGCTGGTAAGTCAACACCAGGTTCAGCTAGCATATCTAGATCATCTTGACTATCATCACTTCCTATATCACTACTACCATAGTAATCCTCACCCCTCCCCCCCAATTTTCCAGCATACTTGTCTCTCTTACTTGGCCTTTCAATATCATCAAAACCTATGTCTGCTCCAGCTTCCCCTAGTTCAATCTCCTCAGTTGGAGTAGGTTTCTTCTTTTTCTTCTTTAGCTTTTCTTTCTCCAAAATCTTCCTCCTTATTTCTTTCCTTATTGCTATTAACTCCTTATCTAACTCACTATCATCTTGCTCAGGTATATCATCTAAATCACTGTCACTAGAGCACAAATCTGATAAATTCAAATCTGTATTTTCAGCAACAACATCTTAATCAGCCTCCACAGAAGGTTCAGCATAGTTTTCTGCATTTATACTAGCTAAAATCACCATCTAAAGTTGCCCTCGACTCATTTTCAACCACTTGTGGCCCACAGATAAGAGCAATTTGGGACCACCTCCACATAAGGGTCATCAACAATATGACAAACAAATAAGTCTAATACCTCCTCTTTACAGTGACAGCCAAATTATACAATTGTTCATCATTTTTAATTAGTAAAAACTTTTCAGACCTAGGGTTAAATACATAAAAGCCCCTAACATAAATATACCCCATATTTTTAGTATAATATTCAAGCTCAAACAAGGATAAGTGGTCCTTATCTATAGAAAACTCTTTTACCTCACTTTCACCAAGATATTTGGCAACATGAGCTTCGATAAAAAATCCATCGTGGTGAAAACGAAAAATAATATATTCTAAAATGTCTTCGATTTTACCTACAATGAAAAGGAAAAAAATGAAAAAAATTACAAAAGTCAGAAGATTTGAAAACAAAAAATGAAAACCCTAAATTTTCATCTGAAAATTTCGAAAACATCATTATAACAATAACACCCGAAATAAACTACAAAAGTAATATTAAAGTAGATAAATCGACACTTACTGTGAAGGACCAACTGTAAAAACGTGATGAAGTTTCGAAAGGACCAAGAATGAAATTTCGATTATCCAGCCTTCAAACAAGACGAGCAACACAAAGAATTCATAGTTTCATCTCCTGTAAGAATTCTAGGATTTGTGATTTTGGTTAAGGGGAGAGAGAAGAACGGGAGGTATAGAGAATTAGGTAAAATAAATGAAGGTTTACTTTTACTGAAATTGGGTGTGGGTTATTTTTTATCGGGTGTGGGTTTTTATCGGGTTCGGGTTTTTTAATGGGCACTGTTTGAGATTTTTTGGGAGGAAATTACGTGGATAATAAATCCATGTGGCAGTTAATAATTTGTTAGCTTTACATGTTGGCAATAGTTATGAACACGCGCCTGAGTCATAAGCACGGATCAGAGTTTTGTGGTTAAATGGCACAATGGATTAGGGGTTCGAGTGTCAAAGTGGAACATGTCTAAGTTGGGGTGCCAAAATGAAAAGCTGGGCAATTTAAAGGGGCTACTTATGGGTTTGGCCTACTTATGTGCTTATAGTATGTGGATAGTGATGGAAAAGGCATGCATGAGATCTTATCGTAGAAAGAAAGAGGTGGGAAATAGTTGATAAATATCCTTTAATGTTCCAAGTGTATTGCTTTTATGCATGCATATCCATGTATTATTCTCATCTTCATCTTTAAACTTTTTAACTATATTGCACATGTTAAAAGCAATTCGTGTTCAAATGTAGATACACTACGTGGTACACCACTTGGTTAAATTATTGAGTCCACCTCAATAATTATCCACTATTTTCTTAATTAATTTGTTAATCCTTCGCTAATTCAATAATTAACTAAGTACCTACATGATTAAGAATTATTTTAAATTACTTAAAATAATACTCACTTTTAACACAGTTTATACATTTTACTATCATGGTCATGTGGTACCTTGTATGACACTAGTTCATAAATATGGGTTATTATAGCTTGGACCGTATTTTATCTTAGAATGTCAAACTTCGACGAAATCATTTTCTTCTATTTGCTTACCCTCTCACCTTCACGAATTTAATCATCACTTGTTTGAAGTAGCATAATGCTTATAATCTCCAAATAATCTCATTCCCGAACTTACGTCGATTAACTTATGACAAAACTTTAATGTACGAAATGCAGGATGAAACATCTCATTTCCGAGCTTATATCAATTTACTTATGGAGTAATTCCATGTACAAAAATATGGGGTGTAACATTATTTCCCCCCTCGGAACATTCGTCCTCGAATGTTGACTGATGCACTTATCATTTTCATAACTTATGTCTTTTGAATACTTTAGCACTCTCCTTTCTATCTAGGCAACTGTTCTGTCCCCCCC